>JAHDVE020004338.1:0-152902 GCA_022606495.2 Halesus radiatus
GCTCTAAATTATGTTAGTGAATTATATTGTTAATTACTTTATTAATTAATGTTATATTAGGATCATCCGATCGTTTATTAAAATCTGATTGTTAAAGTAAACTTAGCCTAAGGCCCTTTATTTCTATATGTAAGAGTTTGGACTCGGTGTCGTCAAGCGGTAAGTGATTATTCATTAAGAGATGTTCTGCGAATTTTGAAAAAGTGTTTTTATTATTACAGCATCGTAAATGTTCTTTGAACGTAGTTGAGAAAGCCCTTCCTGTCTGTCCGATGTAAATAGAGCTACAATCGGTGACATATATTATTACATTGTAATTAATATATGTCAGTATTTATGTTTGGGATTTCTACTTTTTGCGTTTTTGAGGCTTGTTTCAATATTATTATTTGTTCTAAATCTATATATAAACCATATTTTTAATTTATATTTCTTATAATTAGTTATAACTTTTGCGGGATATTCCGATAAAAACAATGTATTTTCTGCTAGTACACAGAAAAATTAGAATTATATATAATTTCGTACTGGAGAAATATTAAAAAAAAAATTAAGTGGAAGCAATTTAAGCAAAATATGTTTATAAAATTCTCGGATGCTGGTATGTACTTGAAAATACTATGGGGATCAATTTCCCAACAATGTGTCAGGGTTCAATTAGCAAAGCGATCGACTGTCTGGGGATCAATGTGTCAGGGAATCATTATCTTTTGGTAGTCTGATTTATTTGCACATCCTTGTTTTATTTCTGTGAATGACCCTGTTGTACATGATTTTATTTGTAAGTTATTTTGATAACAGGTTGTTCATTATTGTATGTATTAATTGTCTTCAATGTCAGTATTTGTTTCAATGTTAGCCAATTTAACTCCTTTAAAATTTTAGTTATCTGCTTTTTAAAAATCTACTTCATTTAATTATAATTCTCATTGCTCAATTTATAAAAAAAATTGGAATTTATTTTGTTCTCTATCGTTACACAAGAAAATAATCACGTGGAACAATGGTGGACTTGAAGATTTTTCTTGTAGTTTTCAGGAAATTTTTTGATGTCTTCTTTCCAAAAAAGAGATCTTCTTCCCTGTATTATTTTACTCAGAATGATTCTTAAAGCTTAGTGTTGCATCTAATATAACTCCTAGTATTTCATCAGTAACGTTTTCAAAAAATTGTTCATCAATTTTAATTTTGCTTTCACTGCGATGTCTTCTTTCATTATGTCCGTTTATCATACATTTTGTCTTTTTTTTTTAATACTCAATTTAATCTAAATTATTTTTAGTTATCTTGATATATTTTCCAGCTCGTTATTCATAATATAAAATATTGATAAATTCCTCGTAATTATCTCCAATAATGTATATTATCGGTATATTTTTCTCCACTTTGCACTTTGAAAATATTTTTATATTTCACACCTGTGTTTTGCTAACCTGCAGGTTGCTAACTCAAGGAATACCACGAATGTATTAAATCTATAAATCTGTAAATCGGGTTAGGAAAATGTATAAGGTTTCAAAGAAAAATCCTCAAACTGTAATCTTTAAATTCTATGAAATACATCCCAAAATGTCTGAAAACAGTTTGAAAACCAGTGAAATCAACTTTGAACGTTTTACCTAAAATTCCGGTAAAACAGTATTTCATCTAGAATTTAATATATTACAGATTGATGATTACTGCCCCTTGAAACATTATACATTTTACAAATTATACGAAAATAATTTACAGATAAATCATTCGTAGTATTTCTTGAGTTAGTAACTTGCAAAGTGCGTATTTTTGGGTGCTGACCGTTAATTTATGTGCGTTTGTATACGAATTTTTAATTTACTCAGTCCACGCTATTTGATCCCACCTCCCGTGTTTAGTCTACTCCACTAGGTCAACTACCCCAGTGGGCGAGTTTACGAGGAATAATCCAATAGTAGCCCTAATTCCCCGACATTGTTCTCGCTATAATTTTATAGTATATACATTAAGATGCTGTGTCTAGGTAGCATACAATGAACAAGACAAATACAGAGTTAAATCCCGAGGACAATGATCCCTTTGTTAGTTACGCCAATTGTTATCTTAGGTATTGTTGTCCTCTGTCGTAATTCTAGACGATAATTACGTCTGCGAGTACTATCTAGGCCAATTAATATTGCGTAATGGATTAAACACTGTGAGATCCATGAATTTAAGTATATTTATTTATTTTCTTGTAGGTTTTCACACACAACTTTAAAAAAAAGTGCGATTGTCGCACAAAAGTTCCAACAGCTTGGAGAATGTTGTGAAGCTGAAGGAAGTGGGGAGGGGAAGGAGACGAGGAAGTAAAGAGGTCCAATGCCAATTTGAGCAACGATTTGATTATGAAAAGTGGTAAATATAATACAAATGTGTACAAAAAAAAATATTTCGGGGTAATTTTTTAAATTTTTTTATAATATAAATATTATGCTGTTATTCCGCAGTAATATGGAAAGTATAGAACATCTCACAACTCTTTTCTGGTATGTTTTTCTTAGAATTCATCCGCATACAAACATCTTATCTCATTTGTGAATATTGTGACCTCAAGAATATGATTCACACGATTCTGTCATATCTTCCTGGGAGGCTCCACTTTTTATTTCGTTCACTAGCATGCCAAATTTCCCTACAATTAAGATATATATAATAATAATAATAATCGGATGATTTTTATAGCGCCGTTTTTGTGAAAAATCACCTCAAGGGCGCTGTACAAATCTTACTTCCTATTATTCCTATATTAAATCTATGACTTTTTTTTTTGGACACTATCATTACACATTATTTATAGACCATATAAAGAGATGCAGTTAGATTATCAAAATTAAATACGGCTTGGTCTAAGTTTTCATACATGTCTAATTGAAAAAAAAAAAGAAGCTAACTGTATTTATTCCTTACGATATATTGCAAGACGCTAATTCAAATGATAGGAGTTATGTAAAGTTGGGCGGCGGGTGAGGACGGGGGCCGGAGGTACTGATCCTTTCTTCCAATCTTCTTTGTCTTTGTTGGTGACGGGACGCTTGGTGTTGGTCTGCACGTACGCCATGCGCTTGTCAGCCGGCTTCAGGATTCGGAAGGAGCACTTAGCGTGTCGTCCACTGACATCATTGCTCCTGCATTATCGAATTCCCCGCAGTACCAGTTGCTTCTTGGCAAAGAACTCATACCCGTCCTCTACCACCTGATGCACCCTGCAGATCAGGTCAAAGTCGTGCTTGTTGAAGAACTTGGCCACATCTCAATAACGAAGGTAAAGGCTCGTTCTCGCCCCAGCTGGCGGTGTCCTTGTTGGGGTCCCAGCAGCCCACTTCCCGGTTGTATACAATATTTTTTACAACCACTAATTAACTGTTGGCACTTAACTAGTACATGTGGTGACGACCGACCGCCAGATGTGACCGATGCCGAGGCGTTAATTCGGAAGAAGGAAGCAGATTTCAACTCAAAATATTTTAAATATTTGGGTTTTTGTTATAAGTTTCTATTTAAAATTTAAAAAAAAAACATATGTAACAAACTTAAATATTTGACTCAAAAATATTTGTACTTATATCCATAAAAGACATAAAGAAAAATAACAACAATAAATTGTACATAAAATAATATTTCCCAATTATCTAATACAATTCAGCTGGCCAAATCTTTAATATATTAATTAACTGTTATATTTTAATACGTCTTTTTAATTTCAGCAGGTAATATATTTAAACAGCTAGGAATCATGTCTCTGTTATCCATATTTGTTTGTACCTATGCTTAGGAACAGTTAATTTCACAAATATTGAATAGGTGTATTTTTCGAATTTTTTGCTATGGCCGAGGACAGATTTATTATTTGTATGAATTCAGAATAGATATTCTTTCATTAAGTAAAGCATTATTTTTTTGTCGTTCATAAGATAAAGTGATTTTTCACAAAAACTGCGCTATACAAGTCATCCAATTAGTATTATTTTTATTATGAACATTTTCAGCCTAAAGTTTTATCTCAAAACATTTGCTTAAATTGTTTTCGATTGATTCTTAACGTGTTAATGATTTAAGTCCTCTGGCAAAGTAAAATATTTACTAAAAATCTTTAATCCACTTTTCGTAGCTTGGAGTTCTAGAATTTCTAAGCCGAACGAAACTAATATCTAATTGGAATTGATAAGTGTCTACAAAATAGTGATGGGCATGCGCGAAACAACCGATTCGAAATATTAAATAATTTTTTTTATTCCTTTGAATCCATGCTTGATTTTTGTTCCCCGAACAAATGAATTAATAAGGGACGATACGTTTTCATTCGTTAAAAAAAATCTTATGTTTTGAAGATTGAAAGAATTCATAAAAAAATCTTAGGTTTTTCTCGCCTCTTTGGAACGTAACCTAACCTAACCTTATATACTCGTATATTCATACAATTTTAGGTCTGTTAACGTGTTCGCAAAGCCGGCCGTACAAAAAAGCGCGTAAACGCGCTGTTCTTTACGCCTCTGTCGCTAGATAATGTCAAGTATTTTCAATAATCTTCAATATTGGAACAATTAGATACAATCGAATGCATAGTGCCACAGTGGTATAAACGAAAATCACTGTACATAATATCATTGGAACGTACTTAAAAAAAACCGTACAGCTTTTAATACAAATATGCGCGGAGAAAAAAAGGATCATTTTATCCTTTCAAAAAAATCGCGACCGGTATTGGCTATGATAATACCTTCTGGCATATACAAGGTTTAGATCCTCGGCTATGAATCGAGAGGTCGCGGGTTCGAATATCGGCGTTAGCAAAAAAAAACTATTTAAATGCCTTTTTTTTACGATAACTCCACACAGGAGACCCTGAAGGAAATAATTTCTCTCAAGGCCTATATCATCTTTGGGAATGCTGTGTGGAGGGTCTTTTAGAAGATAGGAAGGAGAGAACTTGGGTCTTGAAGAGTGGAGGATGGAGGAAACACAGAGGCCGGCAGATCATTCCACAGCCGAGCTGTTGAACACAGGAACAAGTCGTAAAAGCGACCCGTTCCCATGTGACAAATGTCTACTGTGTGCAAATGTTGGGCACACGTTTGGCGTGTTTCCCGACTATGCACCGGTGCCGAATGGCAGATCATTCCACAGCCGAGCTGTTGAACACAGGAACAAGTCGTAAAAGCGACCCGTTCCCATGTGACAAATGTCTACTGTGTGCAAATGTTGGGCACGCGTTTGGCGTGTTTCCCGACTATGCACCGGTGCCGAAGGGATCAATGAGGCTAGTTCCTCAGAGCATCTTCCATTAAAATACCGGTAAAACAAGGACAGCATATATGGACATATGTTATATCACTAATATACCTAAAGTGTAGATATTTGTGGAAGGTACGTCCCAAAATGGTAGGTGCTCTTAGTATCACCCGGTGAAAGATCATCCAGAATCGAAAGAGCTTTAGCCGTATTTGGTGATCAGTTCTAAACGAACGGGTATTATCCAACCGTTTTCTACCCCATATCCTTTCCTTCCCCACTTCCTTCAGCCTCTCAGATGGGGATGCCATAGTCCCACTGACTCCGGACAGTTGAGAGCAACTGAAACTCTTATGCGGTAGGTATTCACCTAAAAAAGGGGTCATTCCAATCAACCTAACCAACACTTTATGGCGATTTCTGCAAACGATAAAATAAATAATCAAATGAAACACTCGAACATTGTTTTAACCACATTTATATAAGTGTATACACTTGCCCTGACGATGGAACGGTTGTTCCGAAACCGGTAGGCGTGTAAAATAAATGTGGTTTAAACAAAGTTTGAGTGTTTCATTTGATTATAATGGATAACCACAAAGTGATAGCTTCATACAATATGTAAAATAAATGTTTGGAAAAGTCAATTTAGAAAGGTATAACAATAAATAGATTAAATATTGTAAAATAAATTAAATATCGTTATGTAATTAAATGTTCTAAAGCAAATTAAAAATTGAAAAATAAATTAAATATTGCATATCATTGAATACCTTCAGGTGGACAAGGAAATACATAAATCAAATAAAAAAAACCGCCATTCGAAAACTTCAAAGTGGATATTTCGATTAAGTCCCCATCACTTGGTGTTTGTACCTAACAACTATCTGGAAGAAAATTAATAATTTACCTCAAAGTAATAATAATGTACAATACAATGTTACATTTCGTAGAATGGGATACTTCCTCATAGATGAGGTATCTAGTTTCAGCTAGCTCTTTCAGGCTAAAAACATAAAGCATTAATTGCTTTGTCTCTGGTACTCCAGCAGGATATTTAGAATAAAACATTTTTCGAAATATATATTTATTGTTCAGTTTGTATACACTGTAATGTGGACTACGAGCAAGGCAACAAAAAATAATAAAATTAAAAAAGTATGTATATCTTTAATATTTAAAAGCCCAACCGAATTATTGATAATGGCCGGGTAGCCACAACCGAAAGTTATGTTTTAGACCAATTTTTCATTTGATCAAAACATAAAAACAAAACATTTAAAACCATATAATAAAGAAGAACACGTGTAGGCGTGTTTCGTGATCCAAAAGTCGGTACATTCGAATTTAAAATTTCTAATACAAAAATTATTTCATGATTTCATTTCGAATCTTTTTTTTTCACCTCTCTCGGGTTAGAACCAAAAAGGCACACCGGCTTCCATTTAAATCTACATGGAAGGCATTTCTAGTGCGCATTCTTTGTTCTATGTTTAAAACGGTGATCGGATAAAGCAACACACATATTTGACGGTCTCCATGGTCGAGGGGTAAGGCTCTCGACTACGAATCCGAAGGTCGCGGGTTCAAATCCCGGCGTTTTATTTAAATTATTTGTGCTGTTTCACGGAATCGCACTAGCGAAAGACCACCATTTAGAATTGAAACGTTGCTTGAAATGGCTTTTAGCCGTGTTTGGTGACCAGATCTGAATAGCCAGGAATTTCCCCACCTTCCTCTTCCCCTACCCAATACCTTCAGCCTCACAACATTCCCCAATTGGGGATGCCATAGTCTCATTGGCTCTTGGGACTCTTGTGCGGTATTCATATAAATTTTTTTTAAAAAGAATCGGCACGTTTTTTGCAAGTGATATAAAGTCATTCAACGTACGAAAAAGAAACTAGTTTGAAAACCTAACGTAATGTTAATTAGGTTAGGTGAAATTAGGTTTTCGAGACAGCCTTTTTGTTGTTTTAAAGATTGTGCTGATTCATACTTGTGTTGATTTATCATGGAACCGTTTGAAACTAATTTATTAGGCCGGGGAGTATCAAACTATCGCATCATTATCAGATCGTCGACCGGCAGCATTTTAACTTTTTGAAATTTTAACATTTTCATTTTTTTTTTTTAAATCTAAAACCCCGCATTACTAACCGGTTCAAACTGGCTACAGCGTCATTATGATGAAGAAAACGCTACTGGTGGGTAAGACAGCTGTCACCGACGTTGGCTCAACGTGGCATCAATAATGCCAGCCAACTAATAATAATTAATACAATCATTTGTTTTAAATGCTGTAATACATAAACAAAGAATTTATATATTTTAAACGTACATATTGAAAATATAAGGTAGTAGCTTGACTTTTGATAATGCCGCGAAAGTACATTATTTTCGTATAGTTGACGTTTTTAGATACAAAAACGTTAAACGTACAAAAAGTGCATTAATTAATCTATTTTCTTAGTACATAATTTACACATATAATATTTTAAAGAATGCTTTGACTGTCCAATTAGGACGATTTTCCGTTTTAGGACAGTCAAACTTGTATATACAGATTATAATAGATGCCAATATGGGTTTCAATGATGTAAGAAAACTCATAGTGGTATTTCAGAGTAAAAAAAAACTAAATTAAAAAAAAAAATGTAAGTACAAAAGGACCAATAAAAACAAAAATAAAAAAGTTACCCGCCCTACCCATACGAACGTACGTGATACGGCCGCTATATTATCGCCCGAACTCAGCAAGCCGTATCCCGTACGTTCAGGTACAAAAAAAGCTATACCCAAAACCCACAAAACATTCGTATACGTCAAGTTTGCTCCTGCGTCATCTCGTTTAGTATTTTGAGGTTAGCCCAAGCTAACGGGTGTATTCGGGTATTTTCGTCTCTCCCATACAAGTTACGTCACTAGTCACACCTATTGTTATTGCGAAATCTACTGAAAAAAACGATGTTTTTTAACCTACTTTTTGAATAATAACCCAAAGGACAAAACAATACAGTGTTAATGTTAAAACAATACAGATAAATTTATTTTAGATAATCCCACAAAATATATAAATACATAAAGGTAAATTGAAGTTTTTTGTTTTGTTGTTTGTTTGTTTTTATTTTTTATATAACCTCTTGAATTATTTTTAGCATACAAAAACATGTTTTTGTAATTTGCAAACAGTTAAATAAATATTAATTGATAAACTAAAGTTCTTAAAAACTTAAGACAAGATTTTTGTGCATAGCGCAAGGGGTAACAATTATTTTTATAATCAATAATTATTAGCCTGAAACACTCATCCAAATTGAAAAAAACCTTTCCGAGCAAAGATAAATGTCGCCGACAGGACTCGAACCTGCACCCTTCTGATGTCCGGTCAGATTCTCTACCGTTGAGCTACGTCGGCTTATCGCAAACCCACCAAGTAAATCAATATATACTAGTGTTTCATTCAATAATTACTGTTTTTATTATATTTTCACCTGTAAACAACCAACTTTATTAGTATGAGAGAGGCTTGTAACGGCTAAATCCCTCAAATAGATGGCGTAAAAATGAAGAGTGCGGGTTCGAGTCCTGCCGGCGACATTTATCTTTGCTCGGAAGGTTTTTTCAATTTGGATGAGTGTTTTAGATTAATAATTATTGTTTATAAAAATAATAATAGTTAAATAAATCTTTGTCGTTCAATATTTGGATGTTAAATAATTTGCGGATAGAATGACGTTTGTAATTTCGCTGAATTTGTTTCACGCCGTTGACACTTTTTATAACTAGTCCTTTGTTGAGCAGAGTTTTAAACCAGTTGAATAGATTTTCTGACTTGATCGTAAATTTGATCGTTACTTGATCGATAGTTGCGTTGGAAAGAGCGTAGTTATGGATTTGAGCATTGTTGAGGAAAAACTTCGGCTCGACAATTGCTCAGTATGATTGGGAACAACGGCCGTAAAAGGCGCTTTAAAAAATGTTAAACCACGGCCTTAAGACGAATCAATCCGGTTTTAGAGTTTTGTGTGATCTTTCCTCTGAGTATTTTATAAATTTAATTTTTACAGTGGTTAGTTGTTCTCGAGGTGTTCTGTCCCGCATTCAAGCATTTAAGCAGTAAACATAAGCGAGTCTGCAAATCACGCTGTTTACAGCGCAGGCCAGTTGCTTGCGGCCGGGCAGTGGGCTCCAATCGGACCAGCTAGCACCCCGGATCTGCAGTCTGTACTTCTGCAAACCGCCGTGCTTCATAAACGAAATGTATAAAACATAATTGGGAGGTAAAAGTCTCAATGTAGCGGGCGATAGTGGCCGGCAGATAGAGTGCGGGGTTTATATGGGTCGTTAAATGCGGAGGTCACGAACCAAGAAACGGCCGGCTAACAGACAGACAGACAAACAAACAAACGTACAGGGTATTTTTGAAAGTGCAACTAAAACATAACACACACCTGTGTATATTTGATTGATTTAAAAAAAAAAGATTTTCTTGTTTTTAACGGCCATGCGCAGTACCGATCAAATCCATCACACATAGAATAAAAATTTGCAAAAAAAATAAAATAAATACATCTAAATAACACCTTTAAGGTGTGCGGCATTTAAATTGTGAGGGGACAATTTCTTTCTCCAGTATGCGTCGATGCTGGAGGCTGGGCCTACATGATGAGGATATTTCTGGAGTTGTTTATTCTTTCCCTCATTTCAGCCACCGTGGATCTTATAAGGGCTGCAAAACCAGAAATTCACCTCTTCGTGAATATACTGGAAGTACTGCAGTATCTGGGGAGGCCAAACATTATGCAGAAAGCGTTATTATAGTGTTCACGAAGTATTTTTATACTACTCTTTTTACAGTTTGCTCAGAGTTCGCACGTGTACAACGTTGCGCAGAAGGCAAGGAAGAGAGTCCTTCTCACAGCGGCACTACAAAGGCGAAATCTTCTACTAAGCATGTTCGATTTTAGGCTGAGAGCACGTCTTTGCCTATCAATATCATGATCATCCATCAGAGCACTGGTGATTATGTGTCCTAGGTATTTGGTTCCTTCAGTCATATTCAGGATCACACTGTTCGGGGTAGCTGTAGGAATACTATATATATATATATTTATTATTATTGTTAAATTTTTTTGTACTATAAATGACTACATCACTTTTAATAAGTGTGCCGATCCATACGTGTGTTGAATTGTCATGAAATCATTTGCAAGTACCAGATCAAAATAAATCGCAAAAAATCAATTAACTTTTTTTATGTCACCCTGTAAATTTCATTTACAGTGCCGTGTATTTTAATGTATCCACCTACTACCTAACTACAAGTGCACTAACTACCGAACGACCTGACTATTAACTACTAAGTTATGACACTTTGCATCATTATCTGCTTCTGCTAGCGTGTTCATTCCATAACGCTGGCTAACAACAAGCTCAGCGACCAGATGACGTTGTGATTTTTCCACATCTAACCGTGCTTAACTTATGCTTTGGCGTGGAACACCTTATCTTATCGCAGGTGTTAAAGTGTTTGAGTTTATGTGAATCATGAAGGTGCTGCACTCAATGCAGAGGCTTCAAATACTTTCCCATTTAATGACGTTAATTTTAATTTATCAATAATCGTAGGAACAGAACATTGAATATTGAGTACTTAATAATTTCGAGGCGAATAGCTTGTGAAGGTAAGGAACAAAATATTATATTACAAGGGAGTTGGAAAAATCATTAAAATCCAAAAATCAACATGGCATCAAAAATTCATCTACTTCCCCTTGTTCTATTCGGTTCAGGGATCCATCGCTTCGACACGGAGTCTCCGGGGTCCCAGTCCTGGGCTACTTCAGCGGCTTCTTTCCATGTGAAGCCCAGCTTCTCCTCGCACAGCTTGTGGATCAGCTTTTCCCCAAATTTGTCTAGGACGGTCCACTGGATGTTTTCCCGTTGTTTTAGGAATTTCAATATGAAAGTCAGTCTTCTGGCATTCTTGGTACATGTCCGAGCCACCTTATTCGCAGTATAAATTCATATAATATAAAACACATTTCATAAAAGGGAGAATTTTTTTAATACTGAAATTCGTTAGATATTTTTTGTGGCGTAGTAAGTAGGTAAAGGTGGCTTATTTTCCTACAGTACATAACATTACACACCCCTAAATCAGGGTTGCAAAAGACTCTACCCGACGCCTCCTTTAGCATGTGTGCCATATTAAACATATAGGTTAACTACGGCTGCTCCAGATACACTTTTCATGAAGACTTAAAACCCTTTTTTCTTATTTCATCTTACTCACCTCCGGCCATAAAATATTTATCGAAAAATAAGGACACATCGACTGTATCGTAAAAATACAAAATGATAACCACCCACACAATGGTGTCATAAATGGTCAACCGCCATATTAAAACTGTGTATATTATCCTGCCGACCTTTAAGTATTAAGACTGATTCTCTTTCTACCAGAAAAAGGTTTATAATGTTTCAGAAGATCACATTCTAATATTATGGTTATATTATTTGGTATGCAAGTATTATAAGATGTTATCAAAATTGAATATGTTGAAAGCATCGATCGATCACATGAAGTGTTTTGTGTGTGTTGGTTTTCCCGCTTTGGCATGGAGATAAATGGATCAGATTTGACAAAAATCGACGCCTTCAACTTCAAGATGTATTAATGTCGATTTCTAAGAGGAAAATACCAAATAAAATAACGGCAGCATGAAGCATTGCTCTGCTACCTGCCCGAAGGCCGTGGTCCAGTTCTGTAGCTACCTTTTCCAGGAATCTGGAGAAACACAGAATCTGGAAGAGTGGATGAAAAAAAGTCGCGTGGACGATATCTACTGACATGGAGCGGTATTTTTAAAATGCTTGTAACTTCCCAGGGTGTGATCCTCCACATATATTCTCCACCAACCCCGGCCCCGAGCTGTTCGTCTCAAATTCTGATTCAGTCTTCTTCCACGCAGTCAGTCAACCTTTTCACCGGTTTTTCTCTGGTTCACAGGAGAACCCGTTGGTTATCACTTATAACACAATATGTCTCTAATATTTTTGGACTCATCTCATTGAAATTATTTCCATATGTCTAGCCCTATCATCTTTGGGATCAACCGAATCTTACGATGGTTCCATGCTAAATTAGATTCTTCAGTTCAATGACACGATAACGACGATCAAGATGATATGAATTTAACTTTAAATGGAGTAGGAGTATTTGTTAAAGTGTGAAATAATTTACAAACACTAAACTGGCTAAAAACATTCATTGAGCGAACTATCCCCACCCGATGATAGTTGAGTTTCTCAAACTGCTGGTTATGAGATTTTGATGGATCAGGAAATATTATTGGTTGCTCTTGTGTCTCCGTGGTCAATTTTGAGTATCTTGGCTATGGCCTAGAATTATCCAATGGATTGGACGTTGCCGTAATTCGCTCTATCTTTTAGATACGTAACCACTATTTTTAGTAAATGGTATTCATATTTTAAGAGAGATGATTTAGTTTCCATTAACCCTTCAATAGGGGCAACGGATCATAGGTCTGTTTAAGAAATAACCAGTCACATTGCTAAATCGTCACACCTCAAATTTCACGAATGTGGTTTAACGATATTCGCAAAATTAAGCCATAAATAAGTCACCTGGTCCCCGCCGCCACTTCCTCTCCAGGCCTCGGCTGATTTATTATCCGCGACGAGGTTTACTGTCTGCCCCGAGGTTTATTGTCTTGCACGCGCCAAGGACACCGCTAACTGCATTTTCTGATAATTAGGTGAAATCTTCTAATCGAAACCCGAGACATGGGTTATTTTATCTCCTTTACACCACGAGGTAATGTACATGTTTGTTTTTTACAATATTTTGCTTCGTTACTATTCCGTGGCTTATCCGTAAAAAAAACATGAAAACGAACGAAATTTTCAGATCAGGTTACCTCAACTAGGGTTGTCAAAACACCCCTTTTACTATTGTAATCCTGTATTCAAATATGACAATATTTGTATACTCTTTTTTCTATAGAACGCCATTCTGTGATCATGGGTCAAATATGATAAACTCTTTAATTTCATATACGAGTAGGTATCTTTTCTATAATATCTTTATTTTTTTACACAAATGGTCAAGCAAACCAAACAAACCAATCAAATTATTCAGATACAGGTTAAATTTTTAATGTCAAACTGTTCTCCAGATAAATTTCATATTTGCATTTATAATTTTTTTAACAAAAGACTACAGAATTGATTCAGAGCACTTTTAGAACAACGAAATTAACCTACATAGTCTTCTGGACACAGGAAACCATCAATAGGAACATGATTTTATTTTTATGAAATTGTAGGTTTAATACATGGCATCGCCCAACTTTTTTAAATTTATTAATTTACTCTTTATAAAAAAACATATATATGTTTTTCATGCATAATACATATTTTTATGAGAGGATTTATTGCCTAGTGGCAATTTTTACCAACCGACCCTTAGTAGAAAAATGAACATGGTATATTAATAATTATTGCGACGTTATCCACTTTTCGCAAGTAATGTTGTATAATAATACATAAATAAAAATAAAATAATATCTCCGATAAGAAAGGGATAAGGGAGGAAAGGGAAGGGAAATAATTAAATAAGGTGGGAATTAACCATCATTATGCTCGTGAAAAGAAGAAAAGAAATTCTTCACTTTAGCCTTGAAAATGGGCTTTGAGGAAGCATTCCGCACGTCAGAGGACAGTTCGTTCCATAGACGTGATGCTTAAACTGAAAATGAATGTGGAAATGATGTAGTTTATTGAATGAGAATTGCAAGGGTCCTCTCATTACTTGCGCGAAGAGAGCGTCCACGTCCATGTTTAGAATGTAGTAGAGAAGTGAAAGTGTATGTATTTTGCGCAGTGTTTTGATGGGGAAGCAGTAGAGATGTTTTCGGTGTTTAGATTGTATAACTTTAAAAAAAATCCAAACAATGTGGAGTCTTATTTAAAAAAAAAATCTTCTGAAAATATTTTTAATTTTATCACGTCAAATTTTCCCATTAAAGAGCTTTTATATAGTGTTTCCGACATTCTTTTTTCCTTCTCGGAACCGACATTGTCTGCTGAGGTGGGTAACGCGTACATAAAAATATACACATGTAATAAATGCCCAGGTTTTCTGAAATAAGAACTTGTAAAAGTGGGTAGAAAAGTTTTTGTAAGCTGTATATTCTTGAACACACATTATTTTTTAAGTTATTGTACTATTATTGCATACGTTCGGGAATAAAGTATTTTTTTTTAATGAAACGTGGAATTAGTACAACCCTAGTAACAACGCCGAAATCTCAGAACAGCCAAACTAGGAACACTCAGACGCATGCATAATTTTCTGTAATTCACAAGCCCAATAGAATCGAATTGGCGAAAGGCACCTTATACAGGCAACGAGTCCCGGTGCAAATGGCGCCTGCAGCACCTCACTTTGTGGCGCCTTGATAAAGATTACGAAAATAGTAATAATAACGATAAAGATCTTATGTGATGCTAGTAGCTATTTCCAATGCGAACCCATAAGGTCAATCGATCATCAGTGACTTTTAAAAAAAAATTAATATTAATTAATTTTACAATTAACAATATAAACTTTAATTTACATTAAAATTTAAAAATAAAATAAATTAATGGAGTTCTACGAAATAAACACAAAAACAATTAATCATCAGTGACGTTTAGCAAGCTGTGCAGTGAAATTAAAAATAAATATGTTGATAATCTTTTTGAAAAAAACATTAATTTTCACCATTGCGATTACACGAATTTTTACGTGGCTTTCGTCATTTTAATTAAAAAAAAACGCGAATTTTTCCGTTTACATGCGAAATTCTCAATTTTCGGTTAAATAACACGAGTTTATCACGCATCACTATGTTATTTAAAAATAAGAACGAAATATTGCACATTTTAAATATTTAATTGTCTTGTTTTGACAAGCTTGAATAGTCGTAAAATGAAACAGCTAATTTCATGTTGAAAACGCTGCCTACCTGGTGTTGTTTTTTTTCAGTTTTTCAAAAATATGCTAATTGTAGTATAAAAAAATTAAAAAGTTTTATAAAAAAATAAAAATAGAGTAATCAAAATTAGAATTTTTTTTTAAATTTATTGTAATAAAAAAAATTAAGTCAACACATTCGTTAAAAAATTTCAAAGGCAACATAATGCCACTTTTGTTGCAAAATACTTTTACAAAGTTGAAAAACAACGCCAAAACTAATGCGAAATTCACCAAAATAACGCGAAATTTTCAGGTCTCTTTGCGTAATTAGTCGTAAGGAAAAATTAATCCTATGCAAGGAATGTCCTCTATCATTACACAAGCAACATTATCCGCTTATAATGATGGTAGTAGGAGGAATACAAATATTGTCATATTATTCATAACCTAGAAATGTTTGTCTTCTTATTCAAGATTAAAACAGTAGGGTTAATATAGAATATTGAAAGAATGTTGACAATATTCAAAATATACGAGTGCATCAAAATAGACACAGAAAATAAAAACAATATTTTATGACCAAGAATTTAACCCGGAACCTTGACTCTACCCAGCAGAGAAGCATCTACTATCTCCTCCACCCCCACTAATTCATTAATGTGTCGGTTACCCGTGGCAATTAGCAAGGAGCGTAATAATGGTAATGAAATCACTGTCCCGAGAAAAGTGACAAGTGTCGTCCATACAAGTGCGATTAAGTAAGTGATTTAGTAAACCTTTGTACTATATGTAGCAAAAGTTGATTGTGGGCGTGTCCAAACTGCGCAAAAATAGCCCCCACCTAACTACAAGGATGCGTGCGCAACTCACGGTAACTTAAGGCACTGTCCAGACGAGGACAGTGACCGTATTCCTTGCTACTAGCTGCGTGCAACATAGCCATGAGCGCTGCAATAGCGCGAGAGTCCAGACGAGGACAGTGACAAATTAAATGAACGTTTTAGTTGTTACTGTCACTGTCCTTGCTGTTTTTTCTTTTTCTTTTTACATTCTATTGTCCTCTTTGAAAGTATGTTACTCTTCAAGCTAGCAAGAAGAGGAAGTAACTGCTTTGGATGAGAACAAGTATATGTTTTGATATGTATAGATCCATGCTGTGTTGTGTAGGGACAGTCGGGGGCTTTTAGAATCATTTAATAGTATATTTTTTGTTTTTTTAATTCAAAAAGCCTTGACTCGAGAACTGATAGAGGGACTCATCTGGCCCTCAAAACAGCTCGGGATTGGTGAGTGCCCTCAACTGTCCCTGTTACTGGCTGCGTGCGACATGTAATTCGTAACAAACACACGGGTACCTCTTGGAAACAAAATCATTTTATTTCCATATAACTTCATCAAACATTCTTTAATAAGTAAATTTTAATTAAAAGTAATAAGGTTAAGTTAACCAAGTGCTGATTTACAGCTGGTTGTTGCAGAAATTCACAAAATTGAAAAATAAAATCAGTTCCTGGGATCATGTCTATAATAATAATAACAAAGCATTTACATTTCACTTACTCACGCAACTCTATAAATAAACTTAAAACTAATTATTAGCTAACTCTATTTTCACATTTATATTCTATTTATACATTCTTAACATATTACATACATTCTTGCTTATTCTTAATATTACTACTACAGTACTCCTTAGGTGCATATTCATCTAATAAAATTACAAAATATTATACAGTATATACACGGCTATACAAAAATAACACATTCACAATAATAGTGCAAAAATAGTACATTTTAAGACAGGAGTCGGGTTATGTTCAGCAATAACTGACTTTACATAAAAAAAAATTAAAAATTTCGTACGAAACCGAAACCAAACAACTCCCAGAGGCTTGAGAAAGTGGCTTTTTAGAATAAATTGAAGAGAAATTAAAATTTGTCGACGGTAGGAAGATACTCTCAGTATCGCCCTAGAGAAAGACCACCATTCAGAATCGAAACGTTGCTTGAAATGGCTTTTAGCCGTGTTTGGTAACCAGATCTGAAAAGCCAGGTATTTCCCCACCTTCCTCTTCCTCTTCGCCATCCCCTCCCCAATACCTTCAGCCTCACAACATTCCCCAACTGGGGATGCCATAGTCTCCCTGGCTCCAGACGGTTGGGAGCAGTTAGGACTCTTGTGGGGTATTCATGTAAAAAAAAGTATAATTTTTCAAATAATTTTGTTTTTAAAGCCCGTTTAAATTCAGTCAATTTCTGGATATTGAGAGCCCCTGCCGTCTGGTCCACCTTCCCGACTTTTAAATTTAAAATAAACATTGTTTGTTATTTGCGCCCGTATTTATACGTTTCTATTTATAAACTAATTATGGATGCAAGCACATCGACCATCACGAATTAAAAGTTACCCGACCGTCTGGACACTCGGTTATTCAATCGGAAAATACGGTGGAGCCGGTAGAAAAGTTCGAGGTATTTACAGGACAAGGTCAGGAGTGCCTAGAATATCTTGAATCTTTTTTACTTGGGTGCCGGCGATCTAGACCGAAAGGTAATTTACTAAAGCAAAATCGGCGGTAAGTACACACTTTTTAAAATGCTATAAAATATATGGACGGTGCGTTATCGCAGTGAGGCTATGTGACATTTTTTTAATATTTCCGACAGAATTAAAAATTGCCTTATTTATGACTTGGAATACCTTCTGTAAATGTATTAAACAAAGAAAAAAAATTGGATAGTGGTCACTTTGAATTATTTTGGTCATGATATTGATTTTGTGCAAATTTTATGCACATGGAGAGTAGATGAAAATATTTCTAAATTGTTTTAAATTAAATTCATATTTTTCGGTCGGTCTAGCATACTTTTCATTAAGAGAAATGGCTGTGCTGCCTGTTTCATACAAAACCTAATTTTGTTTTTGAGGTCAAAACACTCACCTAAACCTAATGATCTTTTTTTTTTCATCAAAAAGTACAGTAAATATCTAGTACGGATTAGAAGTAATTTATTTATTTTTGTTTTACATTATAAAATATTGGCCATTAAAGGAATTGATTTTCCGCGATTTTAGAGGCACCTTTAACAATCATTTCGGGGTAACGTGATTTAAAAAAAAAGTTTTGGCCCATCTGCTTTGAAAATATAAAATAAAAACAAAAATAAAATGTTAAAATTAGCATTATGGTGGACTTTACATTAAATTAAAAACGACCAATTTACATTGGAACACAAATTTGCCGTACGTAATTTAAAATATCGACCCGAAAACACATTTTTTTTAATGTTTTGTTTTTATATTTGTATTTACATAATCATATTTACATAGCAAATATAATAATAATAAAAAAATACAATAAACCCTCAAATAATTTTCAAGTATGTTGCCTCTAAAATTATGATAATTAATTTTTTTCATGGCATATTCATAATTTAAAACAAAAATAAATAAAATACTCCTCATGCGTACTAGATATTTACTAAAACTTTAAATATAAAAATATATTCAGTTTGGATGGGTATTTTGGCCTCAAATCCAAAATGAAGTTAGGTATGAAACAGGCAGCGCAGCCGTTCCTCTTAAATTAAGTTATCAAATATATATATGTTTTTTTTTTTTTTTTTATATGTAAAAAAACCTAAGTTTTGGGAAAGTGAGAGGGAGCTTATACTAATAATGAAATATTTAATATATTACATTTAAATATTCAACTTTTGTGAAATTTCACCCTATTTGTATCACCAGGAAGTGAGGTACTGTTGACTATTATTATTAAAATATGCATTTACTCTTTATTTATTATTTACTCATTTATTCTAAGGTATTGTTTTTACGATATTCGGAAAAAAATGTGACCTTACTACGTTATGTTGTTATCCTACCCCGTTCTACGATCATGTTGTATTTAGTTTTGTTTTAGAATTATGAATTACATTTATTTTTTTATATATATTTTGTACGTATGTAATGCGAGAATAAATGTAGACATAATACATAAGCATAGTTAACAGGTAAGCAACAGAAAAAAAAAGAATTATATGAGTATATGAGGAAAATTATACAGCAATGAAGGAAAGGAAACTCTTAATTCTAAAAGATAAAATAACATGGGGATTAATCTTTGTTAGGTTGCAACATTGTTTCTATATTATTCCTTCCTGTATCCATATCTCATGTCTTAATACTTTTTGAAGTGGGTTATTTTTTTAATAATATTTATTGCTATATGACGTTAAATAATTTTATGGAGAAATATTGAAAATTTCTTTGTCCAGAAGCCGTTTTAGTTATAGGTTTGGCGGAATGTAAGTTGCGATGAGTATCTTGTGAATCGACCAGAGTTTTGTAAGTGCTATGTTGTCCTGGTTTTTTAATGCGTAAATCAAAATGTTTTTTGATTATAATTATTTCCTTAAATTCAGGGCATTAAAAATACAGTCTGTGGGAGTTCTGCTACAATGTTCATGGGTTTTCTCCTAACTTAAAATGACTGCCACAGGGTGTTTATCAAATAATTTTATTCATAAAACCTTACAACAAATATGAAAGATTTAAGACAGATAGTTTAGATCCATATGGTAATCAATAGTATTATATACTGAAGTTTAACCAGGATAAGGTAGTATGTAGGTAATAAGGTAATATAGGTTAAATTCTGATACCCTCGCATGGAAATCATAGAATATTGTTATAGTTTCCGCACAGTATCTTGTACCAATGGATGTGTTATAGGAAAAGGGTAAAAACAAATACTTAATACACATCGAACTACACTAAAAATAATGAACAATTATCAAAATAGCCACATGGGCTATTCTGTAAATGCAATGACTGTTACACCGTACCATTGGCTGGACTTGTCATGAATATAAAACAGTAATGTTTTGCTCCCAATTTACAAGAAGCGGAGAAAGGTAAGTCAAATTGACCCCCTTCGCAGAAAAGAAAGGAGAAATTGATTGCATTTCTTTGGATTGGGTTCTCTTTCTTTTACCTTTGTTGCTAATTGGCACAAAACTCCGGCGGACGGTTTAACTCCGCCGGCCGTCTCGCGCGAAGTGCGGACCGGTCACCCGATTCGAAAAAAGAACATCACCTCCTGACTCGAGTTATCATTTTTTCCGCGACTTCCGCCGTGGAACTACCCGGCCCCGCCATACTGACTCTCTTATATCCCTCCCCCACCTCCCGATCCGCTCCGCCCAAACTTTCAGTCCGGCTCATAATATCGCCTTACCAAACAACGAACAAACAAGCAAAATCGGCAAATACTCAAAAAACATCTCTGCAATTCTAAAAATATTCAAGGTCCTCAGAGGTAATGACAATCACATTGCGACAAAAGCCAGTTTTTGGCATTACCATTTGCCGCGCGAAGACGTGTTTCGGTCCGTCTCTGCAAGATCAAGTACATATGCATAACTGGAGGTACTTCATAAAATTATCTTCACAGCAATGAAAAAAATACCAGTTTTCGTTGATTTGATTGATCTTTTTGATCGGTTGGTCAGCTTTCGTTGTTGCGACTTTCCCCACGGGGATATGCCTTTGAACAGGCAGGATTCTTCCTCGCGAAATAGTTCCGCGAATGACCAAAGACCAAAGCGAGTCCAGTTTTGGGCGGGTAAGTACCACACACAACATTACGCGGCCAGTGTTCGATACAGGAACAGCCTACGCCGCGAACGGTCCGCGTCTGTCCGAATTCGACCGTTTAAAAAAAAATACCCGAACAAAAAAAGCGCGCGCGATTTGTCTATGCTTCGATGAGAGGCATAGAACACGCGGGAAATTCGCCGAATCTGACGTTTGAGCGTCGCTCTTTTGTTTTTGTTGTTGGTGTTACATTGTTTTTGAAAGTATTATGTGAAAAGCATGTCTTCGGCCGTAATTAGCCTGGCCCCCGAGTGCAAATTTTAGTGCAACGAATAAAATTGTGCGCGCTGACTTGCGCGATGTGCTTTCGAGGAGTTTTTCTCGATTCAGTGTGTTTTGTATTTTCACTGTGAAAAAGGTTGAATGCAGGTGTTCGCTGCACAGTTTATTCACCTTCGATATTTCGTGTTATCGTAAAAACGCATCCTTCAGTTTTACTTTCGTTCGAGCTTTTGGTAAATTAACTTTTGGTTCGGATTGTTTGAATAAGCGCTGGTTCTTTTCTTCCTTAAACCGGCAAACAAGATTGTTTGACATGTTTAGTGGTTCGTGATTAAAATAAATTTACATTAATTCAACATGCAGTTACAGTTAAACATATCTCAGGTAATCGTAATAGTGTTTAATAACTTCCTGCAGTGTTGACGAGAATAGTTCATTTGGTAATTAGGTTTTCAAGTGAATTAGTACAGGAAGTCAAACTTTTATCTGACGTGGTTGTGAAATAAACACCGATTGCAGCTACACTGTGATGTGTTAATGCGGAAAAGAACTAGGGACAGAGTGCAAACTTTTATGTCCGGGAAATAAATACTTAAGTACGGAATGCAAACTTTTATAGTATATTATGGATAATATATACTTAGACATGGAATGCACATTTTTGTATTGTTTTTCGGAAAAGAATTATAGATGGAAAACGAATGTTCACGGAGACTGTTCCGGGAAAAAGTCGGAAGGATTGCAAACTTTGATAGCTTATTGCGGAAAATAAATAGGTACGGAATGCAAATGTTATAGTCTGATTCAGATGAGAAATTTATGGACGGAATGCAATCGTTTATAAATTGTTGCGATAAATATACAAGGACGGAATGCAAACTTTTATAGTTTTATGCGGAAAAAAACTTTATAGCCCCGCTATATGTTAACATAAATGCAGTAAATTCGGTTTGTTTGGGCACTGTTAATAATGTTTTATTTTTCAGAGTAATAACTCAAGAGAGGAAAACATTTATATTTAAAGTGAATACGAGTTTTGTGGAATTCTTGTCTTTCGGAGACGGATATGTCATATATTTTTATCAATTTTGATAAAGTTATATTCAATAACTTTAACGTCTGATAGTGACTTTTTTGCAGACGATTCACCCAAGGATAAATAATATAATACAAATGATGGTAAAAACAACATTCGTATTTTACACATAACCTCAATTTTTTTATGCGTGGGACAGGTCTACTTAAAACATTTTTTGGATAAGTTTTCCTCAAAATATAAGTAATATAACTATGTTAAAAGTACAATAAAACTGCATTGAACTTAGTTGTAATGTTTTTTATTTCTGAAAAATATATATAATGATTTTAAAAATGTTTAAAAAAAAAAACTGAAGTATTTTAAATTAAGAAGGCCTCCGTGGAATGATTACGATCCTAGGCAACGAATTCGGAGGTCGCGGGTTCAATCCTAGTGAATTTCATTTGGTTAATTTGTGTTATTTCACGATTAATTAATTCAAAATAATACATAGTATATTTGTGTCAGGTTCTGGAGTGGTAGATACTGAAATGTTGTATAAAATGAGTTTAGCCGTGTTTGGTGACCAGATCTGAATAGCCAGGTACTTCCCCACCTTCCTCTTCCACATCTCCTTCCTCTCCCCATTATCTTCAGTCTCACAACATACACCAATCGGGGATGCCATAGTCTCACTGTCTCCAGATGGTTGGGAGCAGTTGGGACTCTTGTGTTGTACTCACATAAAAAGTTAAATAAACCGTTTTTTCCCGTCTTATTATAATGCTTGTTTATTATTTATTTAAAAAATACGCTTTTATTTCCGTTGCATAATTATTTTTTTTGGTGAGCTCAGTAAATTTCCATCATTTAAAAAAATACACAAACCTTTTTACCCAAGATTGTGTTTTTGTTACTTATACCTTTACCATTTGAATTCATTCATTGCACCTCATTATGGAGTGGTGATCAATATCGCCATAGTGAGAACTCTGTATTCAGATTAGAAAAAAAACTATTGCTTTAAATAGCTCTGACCGGACCTAAATAGTACTATCTACCCCACCTCTTCCTTTTGACTTTCCCTTTCCCACTTCTTTCACCCTTTAAACATTCCCCAAAATTTGGAAATAATAGTCTCATTGGATCCGTACAGTTGGAACTTTGGTATTTGTACTTACTCGGGTTTCGTGCTATCTTCCTGCCGTTATAGAGAAATAGAGTGATGGTTAGATAATTATTCCATAATCCATAATTAACTCATCCTCGAGTCATAAGTCAGAGTACTGCATTACTCATAGGGCACCCAAACATGCTAACGCAGTAAATACAGCAATTTTACGTTGTTTCAAAAAACGCATGTAAGCAATAAATTGTGTTCCAGATTACCTGCACATGACGTGGATCGTTTTAAGTAAACGGCGATGGGTGACCTAATGATGAATATTTCTCGATTACTAATCAATTATAATCTTTTATTGTAAACCATATCCCTAAAAAGTAATGTACGTCACATTCAATTCAATAAAATACATGAGTCGAGTCATGCCAAGAGTATAAGAATAACGGAAGAGTATAATGATTCGATGTATGATTGTGGATGAAGCAAGGAGGGGGTGCCAGAGTAGTTTTCTGAGGTTTTATTCCCTCAGAATTAGCTAATTTTAACATCATATTGTTGAATAGTTAAAAAAAAGAAAAAAATAACCGTACATGCCAAGTTTTTAAAGGCAGAAAATCCTATATATTATAGTTTAAGGTTTTTCGGTCTTGTTGCAGTTTAAAACTGGGCCGTCGATATGCGATTATATAATGGGGTGTAGTTACATTCTGATATAAATTTTTTTTTTTTTTTCACAACTCTTTAAAAATAAAGATAAAAAATAAGAGTTGAGTGGTTTTTGTGTCAGTCTGTAATTGGTGTTAACCGTTAGAGTGCGTCCCAGCGCCATCGCGCTGCAAGATTTAGTTACGTAAATTTCGACGCAGTGCTATAGCGCTGCAATTTTTTGTGTGCTTTTTGTCGTTCTCAGGAAAGCACGTGTTCAATTTGAGCGTGGAATATTGCGGTTGGCGCGTGTTTTGATAACTGTATTTATTTAAATTGAAAGTTAGTTCTATTGCGGATGATCGGAATGCATCAAATGACAGCGGCACTACGGACAACGAGACCTTTGTTCCCATAAATGAATGTGTGTAGCAAAGCAAATGAGATAAGGTGATCCGATCTCATATGCGCTCGCTGTAAAAAGGGACTATATGGACTTTGTGCGGGAAAACACAATTGTGAAGTGAAATAATCTTATATTTTTCTATTTGTTTATATTTTGTAGTTGAAATATCTTTTTTTTTAATTACTATAATATTAGTAAAATTAACTTGTATAATTAAAAAAAAACATTAAAATTGATTTGAAGGTATTCCATTCCATTTTTATTGAATACCATACTTTTTTTTATTTAAAAACATAAAATATCTGTAGCATTTTATATACATAACATACTTGCAACATAAGCATAGCACTAAAACGGTTAATATCTTTTCTATTTCGTATCTCCCTGTGCATCCAGCATTTTATTTGCGATTTAAATGTATTTATGTTGTTGTGATTTGATGGAGGGATCTTGTTGTAGAGAAGTTATAAAGACTGGACAATCCTTCAATTTTATTTCATATAATATTAGGTAGGTATCTACATCATCAGATGATTCAGAATCAGAATTAGAATAAAGGTCACAAAAATTAGACGATATTTGAACAAAAATAATCGAATAAGAATCCGTTGAAGAATCTCAACTGTCTACAATCAGTGGAACTATGCTATTGCTAACCTTGGGAATATTTTATGACTAAAAATAGTTACAAGAAACTAATAGATATATAATTTTTTTTTTAATTATTACTTATTTTTATTGAGATTTAAAAGCCTCATTGTAATATTTAATCATTGAAGAAAATAATATTAACAAACCTAAATGAAAGATGAAACCGGACAAAAGGACAGAAACTAAAAATATTACAGTCGCATCTGGGACTCGAACCCAGGTCCTCTGCCTATCCGGGGCAACGCTCAACCGACTTAGCCAATGAGACAAGTTCAATTTGTGTCATCTTCATCGATATCATATTTCAAATTCAAGATTTGTGAATATTATTTTCCATTTTTAATCTCATATTATTGGCAGCTATTTTTATGATGTTTACAAAGTTCTACCCGAACTCAATTGCAAACTTAAACAGTGTCTCGGACTTACATCCGACTTTTTATTCCAGTAAAAGTCCCAGATGCGACTGAAATATTTTTAGTTTCTGTTCTTTTGTCCGGTTTCATCTTTCATTTAGGTTTGTTAATATTATTTTCTTCATGATTAATAGATATTTCTTCTATAAAAGCAAATTCGCTTCATGGCATCATTTTTTTAATAAGTAATAAAAAAATATATTTTATTAAACCATTATTTTAATAAATAAATATCTCCACGTTTCAAAATCAATACTTTCTTCATCAGGATACAATGTATGGACGTATTGTATCCTGACGAAGAAACATGAAAAAGTAAAATTTAAGATGATATTATTACGCCGAAATATCTTAATATTTAAATAAGTTTTTTTTGTACATCGCACTGAAAACACAATTATAATATAATGATGAATAATAATAAATTTGTGAAAAATGTTTAGTTTCGCAAATAATGCAAGGCTGTGGTAAGCGTAATGAATAAAATTATGAAAGGGACGCTTAGACGGTTTGAGCATGTAGAGCGAATGAACGAAGAGAGGAGTGTAGGGTACGCCCGAGGAAGAGATTGCACGATCAAGTGAATCAAATACTTGAATAACAGAAGAGAACGTAAATGAGACGATGTATGAATGTGAATGAAGCAAGAAGTGCGTGTCGAGATCGAGTTGTTTGGCGGTCCATCCTCTTTGCCTAGCCCTGTGGGAAATGGCGTAATGGTTAGTTAGTTAGTTAGTTAATATAACAATAAATAATTGTAAGTATGCCAATACAGATCTATTAGTTATTGCTTAAGCAGCTACATCTTTTCGAACAAACTGTATATTTCTACTAGATTCTAAATGTATCCCCATGGCAGTTTTTTTTGTTTCTTTCATCCCTGTTGTGTTTTTTAACCTTTGACATATTTTTAATAACACCTTCTTTAATTTCCGACTGCTCTGCGGCCTATTGAATCAGAGCAATTTTCTAACTGCACTGCAGCCTATTGAATCAGAACAAATTTCTAACTGCTCTGCAGCCTATTGAATCAGAACATATTTCTAACTGCTCTGCAGCCTATTGAATCAGAACAAATTTCTAACTGCTCTGCAGCCTATTGAATCAGAACAAATTTCTAACTGCTCTGCGGCCTATTGAATCAGAGCAATTTTCTAACTGCACTGCAGCTTATTGAATCAGAACAAATTTCTAACTGCTCTGCAGCCTATTGAATCAGAACAATTTCTAACTGCTCTGCAGCCTATTGAATCAGAACAAATTTCTAACTGCTCTGCAGCCTATTGAATCAGAACAAATTTCTAACTGCTCTGCAGCCTATTGAATCAGAACAAATTTCTAACTGCTCTGCAGCCTATTGAATCAGAACAAATTTCTAACTGCTCTGCAGCCTATTGAATCAGAACAAATTTCTAACTGCTCTGCAGCCTATTGAATCAGAACAAATTTCTAACAAAATTAAAATATGCAAAGAACTTGAGTCAGCACTCAAAATGACGCTGAACGCCACTGTCTTAAATTTGTAATACAAGCAATACAAGTAAAATCATTTATCCATAAAACCTTTACGGATAGTTAGAAAGATGTCTAACGTTTCCTGTGAATAAAATTCTTGAACTGTATTCTTTGAAATTCTTTGAAATGCGTACTAAAATGTGTAAAAGTGTAGTTTGAAAACCAGTGTCCAGCCATTTTCAACGTTTTACTCAAAGTTTAAGTATTTATTTCAAATAAAACTTGAAAGCTTACAGTTTAATGATTTTTTCACTGGAAAATTTTGACATTTTCTTAACTCCCCTTTTTCCAGAATTTATATTTACATCATTTGTAGTATTGCTTGTATCAACAAACTATAAAGTGAATATTATTGGATGCTGGCTTTTAATAGTTATGGGTTGAGTTAGTTAGTATTAAAATGTATAGTAACTAAAATATAGAATTTAAATACTAAGTCGTAGGAGAGTATCTTCCACTCTGGAACGTGCGCAAATATACTATATATTATTTTTAAATGAATTAATTGTGAAACAGCACAAATTACTTGCGCATCGGGATTTGAACCCGCGACCTTCGGATTCGTAGTCGAGAGCATTACCCCTCAACCATGGAGCCCGCATATATGAAGCGGCAATAACTTTAACGGGAATGTTATCATGAAATGTGCACAGCTTTTATATCTACAATTTAAAGTAGATCTTTTCAGCTAACAACTGAATTTTCAATTTTTGCATAAATAAAAAGATGTTTCTAACTTAATTTTTAAAAAAGTATGATTTCCTGGTACTACGTGCTATAAGGCTTTTAACTTAATTATTTAATTCCCTAGTTTCAGTTGAATTTTAATGTCCCAGTGAATTCTATTGAAAGCAATACTGCTGTAACCACCACTACCCATGAAAGTGCTCTGTATACACCGTTCCACATGTTTTTTTTCCTGCGTCGATCTATCTAGGTCCCGTGACTCTACAATGAAAAATAAGACCCGTAAGACGTTGGAAAAAATATTCGTTTCGTCAATATTACGTTTATTAATTGATATAAGCCTCAAAAGCCAACGGTTTTTTACATGGCCTTGTTCGTTACAGCAATATTGCTTTCCTGCGACGATATGTAAAATTTTGTTTGTTTTTGCTAAACAAATCAAAGCATATTTTCATAATCGAAAAAAAGCCGCAAAATGATATCTAAAATTTCGAACATTTTCCAAAAACAACAAAAAAAATGTAATAATGGCCACCGGTGCGCCGGGGAGGAGGAGGCGGGGCCCAACTTGTTGAGCCTGGGGCGGCCACGTGGGGCGAGCCGCACGTGCCAAAGCGTGTACCGTATCTACTACCCCCACCGCCACCGGTGAAAATTTCTAAACACATCGTAAAAAGGAATCAACGATTTCGAAATGTGAAAAAAATTGGTCGTAGTTTTGAGTGCGACTTTTTGTTTGTGGGTAGATTTTATATGGTGTCGTTTGTTGGGTGGGGATGCACGTCTGGGCATCTCGGCGGAATACGTTTCAGTTAAATTCAGTTCTCGTCGGGAGTTAGCTGAAAGAGGGCGCGTGTCTCGTTGTTGGGAATTTTCATATCGTTCGCGCGCCAAATCAAAACAAGTTGATTTTGAAAAAGTTCGAATTTTGAAAAAGTTTTGTTCAAGCTTTCCGGGAGAGTTTCTTAGGGAACGAGGTAGAACATACATTCACACTCATTAAAAAAAAATCCAAAAAAAAGGAAAAAAACCATTAACCTTCTACACTTTCAATAAATATTTTAAAGATCTTACAAAAACAGCACAACTTTTATTACGATAGCATTTGATTTGAATTTTCTAAGAGTGAAAAAATTTCACTTTGAAAGTTTGATTACATATTTTATGAAACAAGCAAACGAAAGGTAGGTTAAGTGTTTTCTTGGTTTCATTTTAATATCATAAAAAAATGTTTTTTTTTTAGCAATAAACTTGCTCGCTCCCATTTTGAAATAAAAATAAATAATAGGTATGTCATTTAAAAATATATTGATCGAAATTCCGGGATATTTTTACCCTAACGCATTTCACTCATACGCCGTTTCATGAATGAAACGTTTCAAAAATAAATATACTATAAAGGCATCCCAGGAATGCGGTGTTCGCCGTTTGCTAAATCATGAGACGATGGAACCACACGGGACAGGGGAGACAGGAGAAAGGAGATAGGACTAGAGTACACAGTCGTTAAGATAAAACACTGAACCATTAGAAATAACTCGCTATTACATTGTCATTATTACACCCGAACTTTATTTGGCGGTGCCGCAACACGCTCATATTTAAATATTCAATTTAAAAATATGTATGGATAAATAAGTTGTTTGTATTTTTTATAATCATCTTTATCCTCATACTCAATTTTATTATTTTTTTACATAACCTGCTCAATGAAAATTACGAAATATTTTTATTATTTTAAATAATTCTGTAGCCCAATTTTTGTGATACATCTATCACTTCCCAGACTCCGGAATGAACTATAAAATTATTTTAAACCACTGGTAATTGACACCTTACAATAACCTTTCTGTTCATATTAATTACAGCCGATCACTGTTACTAACAATGTTAAGGGTTCATATCTGTTGACTAAACTAACAAAATTAGAACAGTACTGAATAGGACCAAAATAAACTATTTCATTATATATATACAATCTAGGTACTATATAAGTATCCAATAGTTAATATAAAATACTTTGAAAATAATGTAATACATATCTTGTACATTTTTTTCCAATGTAATTTTTTTTTTAATATAAGTAATTTAATTAATTACTGAAAAAAAATCAATTATTAACAAGCTTCAGATATTGTTTTCCCGAGTTACATTAGCATTAGTAGCCTCTAGGAGGTTCCGAAAATAATTTCAAAGAATAATACACAAAAATAATGTCTCAAAATATCCGTAGAGAAAAATGGAAATATTTTGTTAAAATTTGATTCAAATTTATTTTATGTGTTTTTGCATAATTCATTTTTCATCGATTCCCATTTCTCAAATTGTGAAATATGTTATGTAATAATTATTAAATTCTCGTACGTTAAAAAAACCGCCTTAACATTTTGGTTCGGTGACCCATTATTATTTATGGCCATAAAAAACACTTGTCTTTCTTTTTCCCCTTCTTGCAAATGTAGATCTCGGATGCTATTCAAAAGCTAAAAAAAATAATGGAGACTGTTAAACGGTGTGACGTAAGTCGAAGTGTGAAAACAAACTAATTAACCAGGAAAAAAAAACAGTTAAAAATCGTGGACGATCAAACACCAAGGTTTTAAGAACCTTCTTAAATAAAAGGAGAAAAAAGAATTTTATAATTTGAATGAAGAAATTGCGTGCATAAAAAATGAACATTTATAAAAAAGTAATAAAATGTTCTGCATGAAATTTTGAAGATAACGTTTTTGATTTGGTAATTAAAATCAAATGCGTAAGAATTGAAACAAATTCATATTAGTAAATAGTTGAATCGATTAATGGTACTGCACTCAATGGAGCAATTGAACTCGTCGTAAATCTAGCAGGCTGGCGTTGATAAAGCGAGAGTTGTCACCAGCTCACAGGCTGACGAAGACTAAAGTGTCCAGGGTGGAGGAGGGTTACCCGGAGGTGCCTGGCGCGATGGAAGCCGCCTTTCGGCAAGCCTCCCCCCTCTCCACCCAGGGTTCGAATCCGAGCCCCGGACTCCGAACCAAAAAAGACAACACTCAACAAAACAACCTCTTCAAACCAGACAAAACCCAACAAAGCCTCTTCAAACGAAACGAACACCTTTCAAATTCGAGGTCTACGTTGGGTGCCAAATACCAAACGTTCAAAAGAGAAGAACTCGACAAGGGAAAAAGCTGTACATCCGAAATAAAAACAAATCAAGAGATTGAAGGTGCTTCGTTTTGTTTGAGAGGTTTAAAGACGATTTCCACCATCAGGAGTGGCTGTGCGATCGTCTCCAAACAAGTCGCAGAAGGTCTTCCGACACCATCCAGATCGACTTCCCGGCGGCTGTTTTTAGTCCGATCCTTGTTGCAGCTCGTGGCCGCAATAGTCGTTGGACATCTCATGCAATTTGAGGAAGTAGCCGGTAAGTGTTATCTTTAATTTTTATTGATCAGTTTATGTAGGTACAAAGGTAAAACTATATTAATTAAAAATAACTTTAAATTTTGTTTTCACAATTTTTTGTTTTGTTTTCGTTTGTGTTTCTCTTCTATTCAGAGTTCAGAAGAAAAGTGAGCTTCATGATTAGGTAATTTGAATCTAATTAGATCTTTAAGGAAACGTGAACTTTTTAATTTTGTATACAGATTTAGAAGATAATTTTATCATTTTTTTAGTAAAGCAATTTGTTTTTATAAGGCAGTTATTTTTTTACATTTAATTGATTCTTGATTGCTTTCATTAGACATTTTATCGTCTCCAATTGTTCTGATTTTGTTTTCCGGTAGGCTGGTAAACTATTTTTTTCCCCATATATACATATTGATGTTGCACAAATGGGGTGTTTCATTTATGTGATGGGAATATGTATTTTTGTCGCGTGCGACATTTAGTTTAAATAAATTATGATTTTGTTTTTCTTTTATCATTTGAACTATTACGTTTTCCGAACTAGATCATTTTTTTAAGAAAGAAAAATATTCCTGGGTTACGAATAACTTGACGATATTTGAAAATCTCCTACTCCAGAGTGGAAGATACTCTCAGTATCGCCCTGGTGAAAGACCACCATTCAGAATTGAAACGTTGCTTGAAATGGCTTATAGCCGTGTTTGGTGACCAGATCTGAATAGCCAGGTATTTCCCCATTTCCGAATTTCCCCTTTTCCCCACCTTCCCCTTCTCCTTCCCTCCCCAATCCCTTCAGCCTCACAACGTTCCCCAATTGGGAATGCCATAGTCTCACTGGCTCCAGACGGTTGGGAGCAGTTAGGGACTCTTGTGCGGTAGACATATAAAAAAAAAAAAACCATTGTACTAAGCGGAAAATGTTGCTTGTGTTGTGATGGAGGACTTAGCTAGCTGAGGAATTAAACTCACGACGCCTGGGTAAAAAATTTTCAAAATTAGGCGTTTTGGATGATCCCTTGATATATTAAAATATTAATTTGATTATTAGACGTTTCACAATTTCATATATTTGTTTTATATGCAGCTTCCTAGCTGATAACGGCGTATTGGAGATTTGATTGTACCAAAGCGTGGTAGACTGAGGTTAAATTGTCCCATCAAAGAAAGTTTCGTATTATTAAAACATATTAATTATTTTTTAAATTTTATTAACGGTTTGTTTTTGTCTATTTCCCGAGTGTTTTACTTTGTTAAAATTTTAAACATGGAACAGTTTATTATACAGCTATTTTTATTATGCACTTTAAAGTTCACATGTCTATATTGAGATTTTGGGGAACGTTATTTGATTTTATTGCGAATGGTATTACATGAATTATTTTATTAATTAGGGATATGTTGAACTAGTATTTAAATCCGTTTATCTCTCCTGTTGCATTCTGTTTAACTATAGCCTATGTATTATCTGTTTTAATGAGTACTATATCGTCTGCATAAGAGGTGATACTACCGTGAAGTCACTTAGAGAATATATTGTTAACTTATAGGGTGTTTTTTTAGAGGTATTCAAATTCAAAATTGAAAGAAACACATTAAAATCATGTTAATGTCTATGGCTTTATTTAATAGATAATTTTATACCATTATTGTTTAAATATGATTTCGGGCATATGAGTGCCACGGCTAGCTCGAATGAAGCGCAATCGTGAAGTCCAATTTTCGACAACTTTATCGAGCAACTGGGGCCGTATATCGGCAATAACAGGGCGAATGTTGAATTCCAAATGGTCCAACGTCTCTGGTTTATCAGCATAGACTAGTGACTTCACATACCCCCAAAGAAAGTAATCTAATGGTGTGAGATCATACGATCGTGGAGGCCAGTTCACAGGTGTTTAAAGACCAAACCTCTAAAAAAAAAAAAAAACACCCAACATATTACGAATAATATATGTTAACGATAACGAGGACCGTGCATTAAGGGGCTCCATATTCCGATTGTCCGCCGATTTTTTAAATAGCTTTTTATCCAACTGGGTACATTCTCCTTAATGTTATCTCTCTGATTATGCCGTCAAATGCTTTTCTCAGATCTAAGAATATCTCTACACATTTTTTACTCATATCTAGGCTTTTGTATATACGCGATGTAACATTTTCAATTGCATCTTGTGTGTTGTGAGTGATTTCCGTAATCCGTAGTGGTTGTTTTGTCGTATTTTGTTGTTTTCAAAAAATTACATTAGTTGAGATTTCACAAGTTTTTTTAAAAATATTTTCCCAATATTTGAAATTATGTAAATTAGTTACATTTTGATTGTCTCAATTTTTTAAATATGGACGGGCTAATTGTTGTCTTATAATTCGACCGAAATACTCACTTTTAAGACTTAGATATGCACATACATGTATTTTTTTTTGTTACATGACTTTTAATTGATTTTAATGTACCGTTATACGAGTATTGTCGACTGTCGTAACTCGCAGACAACCCGCTTTCATATTTTCTATTAAGTTTAAAACGTCTGTTTTCCCGAAAATTTAAATTGGAATCGTCAGTTTTGGTTTTGTATATCTTCAATAATTGTGTGTTCAGTGGATATTTTTGTCAAATTATGTTTTTCGTGAGTTTTGGTCAGACTTTTGCGAATAAAGACATTAGCACATTTTTGAGGTTTTCTTTGGCATTTATGAATATGTGATTTTCATCTGCAATTTCTGTAATAACATGTTTTTGTTTATTTTTTTCCATTGCAGAGTTAATCGTTTGCCAGATTTTTATTATTTTCATGTGAGTACCGCACAAGAGTTCCAGCTGTTCTCTACCGCCTGGAGCCAGTGAGACTAAATCAGGCCTAATAGGGGTATGTTGTGAGGCTGAAGGTAGAGGAAGGAGATGGGGAGGAGGAAGGTGGGTATATACCTGGCTATTCAGATCTAGTCACCAAACAAAAGCCATTTCAACCAACGTTTCGATTCTGAATGGTTGTTTTTCATCAGGGCGATACTTTAAGTAACTACCACTCTGAAACGAGCCGCAATTATAGTATATGTTAATTTAAAATGCATAAATTGTGAAACAACAAAAATTAATCATATAAAATTTACTTGCGTACGCCGGGATTTGAACTCGCGACCTCCGGATTCGTAGCCGAGGATCGCAACCTGGACGTCAGATTATTTTTGGATTATTTATGGAGCTTATTGTTCTGTTTGTGATACTCATCTTTACTGATTTGTATTAACCGCCCTACCCATACAATAGTACGTTATCCGGCCGCTATATTATCGCCCGAACGCAACAAGCCGTATCCCGTACGTTCAGGAACAAAAAAACTATATCCGAACCCACAAAACATTCGTATACGTCGATTTTGTTCCTGCGTCATCTCGTTTAGTATTTCTAGGTCAGCCGAAGCTAACGGATGTGTTAGGGTATTTTCGTCTCTCCCATACAAGTTACGTCGCTAGTCACACGTATTGTTATTGCGAAATCTAATGAAAGAAAACGATGTTTTTTTACCTATTTTTTGAATAATAACCCAAAGGACGGGCGGTTAAGCGTGTCAATTTATTATTCATATTAAAAAAAAAAAAAAATTGTTTGGGAATAATTTTATTTTTTATTTTAGTTAAAGCTCACATCTTTCTCTGATTGAATTTAGTAGCCCAATTGGGTGACCAATTGTTTCAAGTATTTAGATTTTGTCAGATTACGATTCGAAATTTCAGTTTTACAGTTTTCCATATGCGTCGATAAATTATTCTCAGAGATCTGTGAACATATTTCAATCATTTCAACACGTTTAATTACAGACACTCATTTTTCTTTTTTTAAGTTTTCAATTAATGAATTGATTTGTACAGATTTAGTTTGGTTTACGATTTTTTCACCGAATGGTTTTTTGTTATTTCGTTATTTTGAATCGTTCTTATTTTATAAAGATCTTCAAGGTTTTTTTTGTTATATTATGGATTTCACCCATTAAGGGACATCTTTAATAGTGATTAAAATTAAATTTATTTACTTTTAAACAGGATGTAATATTTGGTAAAATATTTTTTTTTTTATGTTAATATTTATTGAAAAATGGTTAAAACAAGATGGTCTCTGGTCTTAAATTTTCGCTCGTATTTTCATTTATAGATGATTTAAATTTATTTTCGGTCATATTCTTAAAATATTCGCATTTAAGACTATTTTATATATTTTCATTTATATTTATATGTCGTATTCGTTCGATAAATAAATTTGCATTTGTTTTATGACTTCTATAGATTACCAATAAATAAGAATTCAATTTATTATAATCGATTTGGATTTCCATGGAGTTAGCTGAATCTACACTGTATTCTGTAATAAGGAACTTTTTAATATTTTTTTTAATAATCTCGTTCAAACTTAAATACCGGTATATTTAGTATATCTTTTTAAAAGTTATTTTTCATATTAAAATTTTTTTTCAATTCTTCAAAGCCTGCCAAATCGCTCCAAATCTATGGTCGGTCAGTTTTGAGGTTAGAATGTTAAATTTCAAAACAAGAATGAGCTTTACCATGTATAATTTTATATTCTGTTCATGTTAAACCATAACTAAACATAAGTAATAAAATTATGTACCCTTTTAGAAACTTTAACTCATAGAATCATAATAGTATTGACGATTAAAATTATCATTATATCCGCATTGATAATTGGTTTGCTCTTGAACACTCTTTTATTTCATTAATAATACTTTTTTTTATATTGAACAACAAGTATAGAGCTTAAAGTCACCAAAATTAAGTTTAAATTTCGCCAAAACTAAAAAAAATACTTATTTAAAATACAAAACAAAATCGGAAAATATAAATTTTCATACCAATCCAAAAACAAAATGCTCACGTGACGTCAGATGTTCCAAATGCAATGGTACCAACATAATACGATGTTTGGTGAGATGATTTTTTATTCACTTTTAAATAACGATTTATAAATTCTACGGATAATTACATACAATGAAAGTTATATATTCAGAATCTGCTGATCTATATATGAATATATATTTTTAAAGCCATTATATTTTTTACTGGAGTTCCCTATTGTAACAATGTTGTATTTGTTTTGTGTTAGTTTGAATGTAAGTGCATATTTTTGACGGCCTCCATGGTCGAGGGGTAAGGCTCTCGACTACGAATCCGAAGGTCGCGGGTTCAAACCCCGGCGTGCGCAAGTAATTTTTATTTAATTAATTTGTGTTGTTTCACAATTAATTCATTTATAAAAAATAATATAGAGTATACTTGCGCACGTTCCAGAGTGGAAGATACTCTCAGTATCGCCCTGGTGAAAGACGACCATTCAGAATTGAAACGTTGCTTGAAATGGCTTTTAGCTGTGTTTGGTGACCAGATCTGAATAGCCAGGTATTCCCAACCTTCCTCTTCCCCTTCTCCTTCCCCTCCCCAATACCTTCAGCCTCACAACATTCCCCAATTGGGAATGCCATAGTCTCACTGGCTCCAGACGGTTGGGAGCAGTTGGGACTCTTGTGAGGTATTCATATAAAAAAAAAATATATATATTTTCAATGGCTTTAGCTTACCTGGATTTTGTTGATGCGTTTTCTAATTGCATTATATTTTTTGTGTAAACCTGTCCTTTCAGATATTTTGTAAAGTTAGGGACGGATTTCACCATTCCATTCCTACCATGTCCACATATTAAGGGTAAGCAAAGCTTTTTTTACTGTAGTACAATAGGTGATCACTAGTAAAGTTGGCGTTTTTATAAATTATCGTTGCATACACGCATCACTAGGAGAATCTTCAACTGCCATTATTACAATGATGTGTGTGCCATTGCGCGTGTTCTATTTGATTTGGTGTTATTATTTGCTGGATTGATCTAATAATATCTTCTTCCCGGTAATTCCGACTTGTAATTAAAGTGTACCTGTTTCTCCGCATCTGCCCAGAGGAGGTCTTGCATAACGTTGCGAGCGTAACACATTTAACAACGACCTCTATTCCCCGGCATTGTTTAGTCTGTTAGATAAATGCAGATCCAAACAAACCTGTTGGAAGGCGCTTTGCAACGTAAACAGAGTTCTTCCTCCGCAAGAGATCTCCGCCGAATGCAGACGAAAACCATCGCTAATTCGTTGAATAATAATAGACCGTTTCTTCGTGAGCATCGTAATATGCAGGCAGGAATTCGCTTTTTCTAATCTCTAAATACGAGTATATAAATGAATGTTTGTCTGTCTGTCTGTCCTCGATTTTCTCAAAAATTTCTCGAACGGTTTCACTGAAAATAACAGTTTGTTCTTAGGGAAGGTTTAGAGAGTAGTTTGAATGAAATCCAATATGTAAAACTGTTGCTATAACGTTTTAAAATTAGTACGAAAAACATTGAACCCGCCATGTTGTATTGAGGTTAGCACACAGATATACCGCTCTGGTTAGCCACAGTTTACACATTCAAAAATAGAAGGTTTGTTTCGGTAGAATATTTTCAAAATGGAAAACACACAGGTTTTGGTACAGTAGGTACCTACTTATTAGAACTTTATTATTTAAATATATTTTGAAAAAATAAATGTTTGGAATGAAACAATTTTTTTAAATGAATGTATTTTGTTTTATTGTTTAGACATAGTCGTTACAAGGCATTATTATCGCTGTCAAATCAATTATGGCACCCAAAGGAGAAGCTAGAATTCACAACTTCATAACTTAATCAAGGCCAGGTATTTCCCCACCTTTCTATTCCCCTCCCCAATACATTCAGCCTCACAAAATTCCCCATTTGGGGATGCCATAGTCTCACTGGCTCCAGACGATTGGGAGCAGTTGGGACTATTGTGTGGTATTCATATAAAAAATAAAAAAGGCCGGGTACGCATTAGCTATTTTATTATATAAATAGAGTAGGAAAATAGAATATTGTCGGAATAGGTCCATAAAATCCAAAGAATGCAGGAGGCCAAAATGTCTCACATGGAATGAAATGCGTCTCCTTATACAATGTTAGAACAAAGAATGTAATATAAATATCCTAGGTTTATATATGCATTATTGGTAAAACTACCCAACGTGTGTACTTGTTTTTCTTTTGAGCAGAAAATTCGAAAATTGTTCATGATGTTTTTGATTTTCTGGTTAATTAATTAATTCTACAGTAAGACAATGTGGTGAAAACGATGCGTCGCACGGCCCGACCAGACAAAACCATTGCGTAAAACATCGATAATTCTCGCATGAGTTTTCAACCAATCGGTAGTTGGTCGAGGGGTTCAATCCTGCTACCTAAGTCCACCAACATTGCACAAGCAATATGTTCCACCTATCATGATGGTAGTAGAAGGAATTCAAACATTGTCAGGTTATTCGTAACCTGGGTGTGTTTGACACTCCTTTCAGGAAATTTGTGGTTAAAAAAAAAGTGGTTACATCCCACGGTATTGTAACATTTTCTTATCCAAGTATAAAATTGTCGAAAAAATTCTCACAACTTTTCAATTTGGTAGGCGGGTATGGGTACCGCCTCCCGGGAACCATTCATTGGATAATCATAGTTCACCCAGAGTATGTCATTTTGATGACTTAGCAGGGGTGCCCGGGTTCATGGGGTGAGGTTTGTCCAGGTCTAGGCGGCGGATGCGTCTGCCCACCAACTGCGTGGATCGGGAGAGGCCGGTCGAGGGAGACCCCTTGGCCTCTGCAGCTAGATTCTCTCGACCCATCGCCTTGCACCACAGTGGGAGCGATGGATTAATATATCCGTCACTCCTGGACATATTCATCCCCAGATTCCTACCCATCTCTCATACCTTGTTCCTTCTCAGCAATTCTTCTTCCTTTCCTTAAAAGATCCCCCACAGCATCCCCAAAGATAACACAGGTCCTGAGGGATGAGTTAATGTAAAAATAAACCTACATTTTTTTATCTACTCTTAAAATGGTGGAAATTCTTTTTATTTTTTTTTTCATTAAAAACATCCAAATATTTTCTTCGCTCGTTTATCGTCCTTGAGTATAAACAAGTAGAAAACAAGTGATAAAAGTTATTAAGGTTTTTAATAGAAATAGAACATATTTTGTCTGAATAAATTCATAATTCAAAAATATCATCAGACTAAGAAAACAAGGTTTGAATTCATTAGAAGTTGCTAAAATTCGACAAGGTATCAAGGTATTCCTCATCAATAAAATATTGATAATAAGAAATGAAAACTTTATGTATTAATAAATATTTGTCGAAAAAGAACTAGGTAGGTAGAAAGAAATTAGAATAGAGCCCACGCGATATCCAAACTAAAGTTAAGAGTTTATTCAATATTTTTATAAAAAGGTATAAGAAAATTCAGTGGTATAACGACGTACCGCTGGTTCCTGTGCAAACCTAAACGAAAAACGCCCACCATAATATAACGAATGTGAAAATAAATGCATTTTTAAAATGGAGTACCTGCTTTACAGAAATCATTTTTATTTGCATTGATTCAACATGCAAACAGAGTTTTTACTAGGGCGGCCGCTTGCAGTATACAAGAAGTTACATCCTGTCTAAAAACGAATAGATATATTAAATCATTGAAGAAGATAATATTAACACATCCCAAATGAACCACGAAACCGAAAAAAAAACAGAAATTAAAAAGATTTCAGTCGCATCTGGGACTCGAACCCAGGACCTCTACCTATCCGGGGTAACCGCTTAACCAACTTAGCTAATGAGACCAGTTCAATTTACGCCATTTACACCGATATCATACTTCATGTTCAAGATTTGTTAATATTATCCTCCATTTTATAAATCCCATATTATTGGCTGCTATCCTTATGATGATTGCAAAGTTTCATCCAGAACTCAATTGCAATCGGAACAGAGTCTCGGATATACCTACCCGATTTTTATTTATATGAGACATCTATTGACTTATTTTACAAGTCTGGAAAGAAATATTCAATTTATTTTTTATAACTTATTGAAGTTTGTAAACCTCATTGTAATATTTAATCATTGAAGAAGATAATATTAACACATCCCAAATGAAACACGAAACCGAAAAGCGGAAAATTCACTGGCTGATGCAACGAAGCAATAGCTTTGTTTGTAAAAAATGCATATTATGGTAGTCGTAAAAGCGACACTTTCTTATGTGACAAGTGTCAACCGTGTACAAATGTTTTAGAACGCGTGACCTCTGGATCTGGAGCCTCGTAGAAGGTTGTTTGCTTGCTTTTCTTCTGATTTTTATGGACATTACTTTTTGTTTTGTTTCGGACTGCACCTTGTTTGTTGTTTCTAAAAATTGTAAATAAGGTACCATTATTATCTCGCACTCTGGAAAGAAATATTCTGAATGCACTTTCATCTAGTGGTGGGTGAAGCGGCTCGGTTTAGTGAGCCGGATCACTAAATCAGCACTTTGTAGTTTTCCGGTTCGGTGATCCGGCTCGATTGAACGACGGTTCGCGTTCCCCCCGCACCATGCCCTCTCCCTCGCTCCCTCGGCCCTCCTAAAGACGTCCTTCAGACGATCTTACACGATACTTTTTTCGTCCAGTTTTCATGTGGATTGTCTTTACAGAGAGCTGATTTAGTGATCTGGCTCACTAACCCGCGCCGCTTCGCCCACGACTAGTCTACAAGTATGACTCTCGAGAACTCGAGTAACAACGGGAAATATAAACAAACAAAAAAAATGTCATAATTAGCTAAGATAGAAGTCACTGAACGAATTTGTTGTGATAAAAATTAGACATGTCCGCGGACTGGATCAAAACACGCCACGGGCTGGATCCGGGCCGCTAGTCGGAGTTTGCACACATGTGGGTTACAGGGTCGAATTAAAGACAATATAATGTAGTTTTTTAACAGTAACAACGTGGTATACTTCATGGAGGTCATCCGAGGCCTAAAAATGTAAAAATTGCCACGAAACAATAAATTAAATAAAAACAGGAACGAAACCCAAGTAGTGGGAACACCATTCGACTTCAGTTGCAAAACATTCAAATTTCATGCTACGAGATTGACAAATTTTTTTAATAAAATTTTTTTTTTTTAATTTATTATAAAACATTACAAACTGGGAAAATTCCCGTGTCGAGTACAATTTAGTCAATTACATTGTCCCCTTTGTTTTGTTCTACGATCCAAGTTTCAAGCAATATTAAATAAAACTAACCTTTTGTTATAAACCACAAAATTTAATATATTTTCACCCCAACCGGTTTCGCTTAGATCAAGCTTCGTCAGGACAAATATAATAACTAACGAATAATACAGAGTTATCGTATATATATATGTATAGTTTATTATTTTGTTATTATATTTGACCTGACGAAGCATGATCTAAGCGAAACCGGTTGCTGTAAAAATACAATAATTTCGTGGTTTATAACAAAGTGCTTTTTTTATTTAGTATAATGTCAAACCACAAAGTGATTGCTTCTCATGAAAATAATATCTTCATAGTTTAATTTTATTGAAAAAAAATGTATTCCTATGAGAGATGTAAAAGCTGATAAGGAAGGGAAAATGGTTGGGGTGAAGGTGTAGGTGGGGGGGTGGGGGAACTTGTGGGTAGGGGTACTGGTGGGTAGGGGTAGGGGTATGAGTTGGGGTAGTGGTATGGGTAGGGGTAGGGGTAGGGGTAGGGGTAGGGGTAGGGGTAGGGGTATGGGTAGGGGTAGGGGCAGGGATAGGGGTAGGGGTAGGGGTTGGGGTAGGGGTAGGGAATACCGAATTATTATAAACCTTTTTAATAGATTATCATTATTTTTGTTATTATATCTGTGGGTAATTTATATTATTTCAATCTAAAAATTACATCCAGTTTACTAGAATTCACAACCTCAAAACTTTTCTCAAAATCATTAATAACCTCGAGCACGGCCGGGTACACGTCAGCTACTTAATTGATAAGTGCGTACTTAGTGAATTCGAATATCGCATCTACACTGATTCAGGCAAATTTTTTTGTTTGTTTTGGTGAAATCAATATATTTTGGAAGCGGGCCCAACGTTCTTATGCGCCGGATCACCGTTGGTATAGTTAAGCCGGTCTTAAGCTCGGTTTAATGCCGTTTTAAACTTACCTACGCCGTGGGAATAAGTCAAGTTTTCGCTATTCCAGTCGTATGCGCCGCGTAGTATTCACACCGCGATTTTAAGGGGAATATGTCTTAGGTTGGGGTGTTAGAAAAATTTCAAACTACAAATTTATAGTCAAATTTGTGACTATTTGAATTTTTGATATTTGGAACGCTCCAGTTAATTAAACGCTAATTCTCGACTCGTTTGAGCTTTTGTTAGCATTGCGATCAGCTGACAATCGTGGCTGTAAAGCTAAGTTATCCTACGAAAGCGGTGCTGTTATCAAGCGGCCGTAATGTAGCGGTCGATGACGTCACTAAAATGTTGTCTATATAAATCAAGTTTCCTAAAAAGCGTTGATTGTGAGCGGAACGTAAAATCACGGTTCCGCCATTTGCATAACGACCGTCATAGCGGTGACAAACAGTTGCGGAACGTTTTTTCTCATGTAGCGGTAAACATTTAAAAAATAAATAAGTTAAAAAGTGATTTGAACCAGCGAAAATGAGGAAATTTCAATTGATTTTTTTTTTAAACCATGAAGTTTTATGTAATGTGGAGAGCAAATATTATAGAAAATGCCAGTTAAAACAAAATCTGTCTAGTAATATCTAAACCAAACTTGAAAAATCAGGTATGTGTATCTATAAAATTTAAGTAGGTACTATATAATATATATGTAATCATAAAAATATAATATTCAATACGTGTTTGGTTAAAGTTTTGCAGTTCATACTCATATACATGGATAGATTATTGAAATAACGCTTCGTTTCAACTAAATTGTAATAAAGTAACAAAATTTTATTCATTGTAATATTTTATCATAAAGATAGCTGCCAACAATATGGGATTAAAAATGGAGGATAATATTGACAAAGTCCTGAATTTGAGATATGATATCGATGAAGATGACGTAAATTGAACCGGTCTCATTAGCTAAGTTGATAAAGCGGTTGTCCCGGAAAGACAGAGGCCCTTGGTTCGAGTCCCAGATGCGACTGATATCTTTTTATTTTCTGTTATTTTCTTCGGTTTCATGTTTCATTTAGGTTATGTTAATATTATCTTCTTCAATGATTAAATAATGTATGTCTTCAAAAGACGCGTAATAACTTTGTGGCGTCATAATTAATAAATTATTAAGAATTTATTTGTTTAAACCACTGTTTTTAATATATACATCTACTATACATTTCGTTGACGGAGATGTAATAAAATGCAATTAAATTCATTTAAAGCGTGGTAAAGTTTGACAATTGAGACTCATTATTCGAGTTTCTATGTCTAGATCGTCCCATTTTTCACTGTATCTGTCGTCTGTCACCGTTAAGACGGCCGTCTTGTTATGCCCGCCGTATCACGACATATCAGCACCGCTTTCTTCGGAAACCGTAGCTTTGTTACGCATATACATTTTTAGTTCGCCGAAATTATTGACGAACTGCTGCTACTTCGGGTGTAATACTGCAATATATGTCCACTAGTGGTGGGCGAAGCGGCGCGGTTTAGTGATCCGGCTCACTAAACCGAGCCGATTCGCCCACCACGAATGTCCACATCCACTTTGTCAGTATCTAAGGCTCTGCTAGTCAGAGTCGGTTGAACGGTGCTACGGCCCCTTTTGGTTCGGGCTATGAGGCCGGTGCTTTGCGGCCCGCCGGATGGCCGTCGGCCGAATTGGCTATTTTTCTAGACACGGAGGTTTTTTGTAAACAAATTCCTGCACAATGACGGATATTACTGGTCGGACAGAGCGCGCCTGTCAAACTGTGGGAAAATGTATCAGGTTGAAATGAATTATATTAAACGTATTCAATAATACAACATTTTATTACTGTCAAGCACTGGTTTCATAAATACACTTGCATGCCAAAAAAATATATTTTCTCCATAACTCGAATGAGACTAGGTCGCACTTCTTATTTTAGTCATCTCGCCATATTCCATATAGTCAGCTCGCCTTACTGTGATTGTGGGTCAGAGGATTCTCTGGACCATAATTTCTTTGAGTGCCCTATCAATGACCAATTTCCAAACTTTATGAATGAATTGGTAAAACTTAAAATTGATCTCCCTGCCTTTTAAGTCTCAATTCCCCCCAAATTAACAATTTATTAGCAAAATATATTTATAAAAAAGGCATTAAAATTGAAGTCATTGTGGATTAAAAACTCATAAATTTAAACTGTAATCTGCTTCAATTTTATTTGCCCAAATATTATAACCTCTTTAAAAGTAACTTATTTTAAGAACAATCTGCACTATTAAAATGTAACTGATTAAACATGGCTAAGATCACCCTTTATGGGTGAAAGCCAGAATATAACAACAAAAAATATTTTTTTACGAGTATTTATTTACACCCGCCCGACACTGTAATATTCGGAGAATTTGAAGGAAGACTTATGATCAAAGCTGGACGCCGGCAGGCTCGTGATGAAGAAGTAGGTATGAAGTTGGATAGGTACTCCAATTTGGATCCACAGATTTCATTCAAAAATGAATGTGTCGCCAACGACACCTTTCACCCTTCAAAAAGTTAAAGGGAAATAGTTTGCAATTATAGAGGAGATATTATAGAATAGTATTTTTTCGCCTTTCGTCAAGTAAGAATCTCAAGAGTTGTGGTCGTCCATGAGGATCACACAGATGCTATCCTTGTATAAAGCACGTTTCAAACATGTTATTCGACTTCAGAAAAGAAAAAACAAGTTAATAAAAAAATATCTATATACTAAAAAAAGAACACATTTTCAAACTTTTCCCAAAATTGTAAAAACTTCCTCAATAAATTCAAAATACCTTTGTGCTGTCATCTATATGTATAAAATCAATGTAAATTTGTTTGTCCTCGATGTTCTCGAAAATCGCTGGACCGGTTTCGCTGAAAACAGTACAGTACATCAGCCAGTTTTCAATAAAATGAACAGGAAATATTTTGTTTAAACTACTATTTAATGTATAAATATCAACATGTTTCAGAAACGAAGTATAGAGGTATTCATATATTAAATGGTGGTTTAAACAAAACATTTTCTATTCACTCAATTCTAAAAACTTTTCAAATTCTATGATCGCATAGACACTTGTCTTCTCCTTTTCGCTAATTGCAATAAGTAGCCGTAGCAAGACAAAAAGCTGTTTTTCAGCGATATTTGGCAAACAAATCACCGTAGAAAAAAAAATATATCCAATAATATTACACAATGCTGTAACAGCACGAACCCGAAAAACTTTAACCAGTGATTCCTGAGAATGTTTGGAGTAAAACATCTAAATGATTTATTTTTTTGGTAAATAAAAATCTTTTCTCTTTCAAATCAAATCCCAGCCCCCGATCCCGACCCTAACTATCCAATACCTACAGTTTTTTTAACCTCTTCGGGCCCGCGGTATCAAATACGATATTCAAGATCTGTATTCAAGGCGTGTCAGTAAAACAGATGCCTACTTTATCTGATACTTCGGGTCTGGGTTGATAAACATTATCAGCAAAGAATATTTATGAAATAGATCTCGCGTATCGTATTTGATACCGTGGGGCCGAAGAGGTTAAGGTGAACAAAAAAAAATTAACGGAGACTAAAATCCCATTTTTTTTCTCATACACATCATTAGTTCAAGTTTGTTTAACGAGTTCCTAAGTTACTGTCATAAAAAAAAATTAAAAAAATAGTGTTCACACAGTTTTGGGATCTTCGGCCCACACGCTACACGTCCGCGTCGAAACATCATACATAGCATCATAATATAATATGTTTGTTACGCGTAAAAAATGCAAGGCAGATACAATATACCGGATCTTTATTGTTTCAACAGTGTATTTTAGGAAACATGGCGGAAAACCGCAAATACACTGCGGCGCAGACTGACTTGTTGTCACAATACTACATTAATATTATTATGTAAGGAACACAACTTTTTCTATTAATACCCCGCTATTAATGCACGTGATTGTGATTCTTACTTGCATACGAATTCAGGCCAACATGGCCAGCGAATAGTTTCTTAGTGAAAAATAAATAAATGAAGAAAAAAATCAACCATGAAGCGTACAGTATGAAATTTTGTCAAAATGCATGTAAAATACACCTCGTTGGTTCGTACATAGTGCTCTTGGAACAACAAGGTTCTATCTGACTCGGCAATTTTATGCGTTAATTAATTCTAAAGTAGTACTCTCTAGAGCCCATTACTGCATGACGTTGAACTGAATTCCTCCAAGTCACCGTAGTACAAGTGCTGCTAAATATGTTTACGTTTTTATTTTTTATTTTATTTATTTATTATTCTATTTCCATATCATGTAATTTATTTTTTATTTTTTTTTTTATTTTATTTAATATAATAATTTTTTTTACAGAGAGTATATAAAAATAAGACATGATTCATATAGTGTAACAAAAAATATATTACAGCTATTCCTCACCATAAAGAAACAAGGTTCTTGTGTTTGGTGAGTGATTATCGCTTAATTAATCAAATCATAACTTAAAGTATTGTTGTACAATAGCAGGAAAATATGAATTTGTCGTGTAAATTTTGTAATTTATCACTAGTAATAGTATTAAAGAAAATGAAAAGAAAGTAGAAGAAAAGAAGAGAAGATAATAATAAAAGACAAAAAAAAATCTAATAATAATAATTTTTTTTTTTTTTAAATTGTTACAGTAGTTTGAGGTAATTTTTTAATCTATGTTGAAATTCATGGATATTTTCTATAATTTTAAGATCAGTTGGCAGATTGTTAAAAAAAGTTATTCCTAGATATAGGTATGTGTTTTGCGTATGCTTAGTATTGAATGGCGGGATTTTAATGTTTTGTTGATACCTTGCGGATATATTAAATTGTAATTTATTTAACGTTTTTTCTTTAAAGATTTGAATAATTGCATATTTTTTATAAATTTTATCTACTGTAGGTACATTGAATATTGTAAAAAGCTTTTCAGTGGAAAATGATGATGGTTTTTTTAAAATTACCTTTATTATCAATCTTTGAATTATTTTAAGTGGACTTAAAATATTATCATATGTTCCCCCCCAGCCAATAATTCCATATTGTAAAATAGACTGAACAATTGCATAGTACACTCTTTTTAGGTTTTCTAGTCTAAGAATATTTCTTAGTCTTATAAATATATATATACATTTTCTATTTAGATTGATGGTTTTATATGGCGGTAGAGTATTGCACTCACCGCTCTGTTCAGCTGAAATAAACAAACATTATTATTATTGCTGTGTCAGATAGAACCTTGTTGTTCCAAGGGAACGACATATTGCCATTCTCTGTTAAAAGATCTGTACTTACTAAATTATACTCAAACTATGAAGTTATTAAACTTGTCGAGTCTTTCATGGAGACCAGCGATCCGGTCTCTCTAATGCGTAGGCTACATTTAGCCAGTAGCAAGGACAGAGATAAGTGGTAACTAAATCACTGTCCCGAGAAAAGTGAGGAGTGCCATCCACACATGTAATTAAGTAAGCGATTTAGTAAACTCTTGTATTATTTGTAGTAAAACGTGATTGTGAGCGTGTCCAAACAGCGCAACAATAGCCCCCACTCAACTACAAGGATGAGCGTGCAGTGTACGGTTCTAATCCAGTCAAGAGTTACTACTTATCACTTAACGCACTGTCCAGGCGAGGACAGTGACTTATCACTGTTCTTGCTACTGGCTGCGCGTGACATAGCCTTAAGCGCTGCAATAGAGCGTGAGCACAAATATGAATGCGTTAATGTAATGCAGTTGAGGTTTTTACATTAGTCAAATTATACAATGTTGGAAGTAGTACGTACAAGAGGGGGGAAATACATATATAATAATTACATTTCTTTTCAAGAGTTGACTATTCCGGAGTAAGTATTGGTCCAAAACAAGGATTCGTTTGGAATAGCTTCGTCCTAACTCCAAACAGTTCGCACCTAGCGCATGATAGGCACTATCGCAACTAATCAAGCAAATAGTTGAACAATGATGGAATATATGATTATAGTCACAAGTGATTTCATACGCTTTATTTTCCCCTTTTTATTGTTAAATTATTTGTTTGATAATCACGATCTGCTTCGTATGCTATGAAGCGAATCGTGTTCGGCCGTAAGGAGATGAAACTGACTTGGAACCGAGTTTGTTAGTGTTCTATCAATACATACGTAGAAATAATTAAAATATCTTTTCTTGGGGGCAAGAAAGACTCAAGTGAATCGATTACCTCTTCAGGGAGATCAATAGATAAGGCACGGCCTCTGACAGAAACCAGACCTCTCGTGCTTTATCGATTTTCTTTGGAATCTTCATTTTAATTTTAGGGTTGCAAACGAAACTCAGTCAGTAAAGCATCGATAAAATGAGGTCTCAACCTCTTAGCGAGTATGTCCGTCATATGAAAATGCTCAACGAGGAGTTTGGCCACGTCTCCGTGAATATAATCAGGTTTTGGTAGTTCATCTCTAATGGTTTACGAACCCTTCAAAATGCATAATTAAAAAAAAAAATTTTTTGAACATGTACAAATATGCACATTTTTAATTTTGGGAAAACTAGGATCTTGTATTTATAAAAGTTGTTCAAAAAATTCTCTTTCCTAGGACACAGTTATGTTCGAAAAAGCTCACTCTCCAAGAGGTTAAAACTAAGTGGTAATCGCGGTTTTCAAATGTTTCATAATTAGACATGCCGTGGAAGCTTGACTGGTAAGTCACACAGAAAGTGACAGCAAACTATGCATTATTGAAGATACAAATTGAAAAATACATCTTTCGGAAAATGTGGACTAGATTTGATTCACCGGATCCTCTCTTCCTCCTGTCATCATATTCTTAAGCATTTGTGTTTCGCAGCACATCAAAATGAATTTGATTCTAATTTGAATTAATGAGAAATGTTCTTTGAGGTGAAACATTTTACTATATAATAAATATGTAAACATGCGAGATTTCTTACAATCAAACTGAATATACTCAGTTAAGCTTTTTTTAATTATTTTAATACTCATTATTAAGGGAGTATGTAATTTCGTAGGCTTGTAAATTATTTAATCGTTTACCTTTACTATTAATGTGAAGAATATTGATCCCCGTATTTTTATCAAAACTATGATTACTTGAAATAATATGATTAGCGAATTCGGAAAAATTATTATTTTTAAGACGTCTTACATATTCTTTGATTCTAATGTCGAAATTACGGCTTGTTTTTCCGATATAAAATGAGGAACAGTCGTTACATTTTAGTTTTATATTATTGATATTTATATATTGAAAACAGTGGTGTAAACAAAGTTCATCTTATTAATGATATTAATTACACTGTTATTAAAATGTCACAACATTCCAGTATAAATTCACAACTTTGAACAACAATAAATTATAAATGCATTAAAACAATCGCAACTCGCAGCCCAGATTACGTTTTATTGGATTTTTACTACTCATCAAAGCTCTGTTGGGGGTGTCACGGAAACCTCGCCACTTTGCTGGTGAAATTATGGTGTGGAATAAAATTATATACCATAATTTAAAATTCAATCTTCGTGGTGATAGCCCTAGGAGGATGTTTTGGCGGGATCGGTGCTCAGTGGCCGTCGGGTGACCCACTTCCGCAAGTGGCGACTTTTCGAAGGCTTCTCCGCACCCCGCCGCTTCCGGTACACGGCTACCGTCCATAGCCACTTGCGCAGCCACCTTCACAATCTACCACCAGCCGACACTGGACCTATGAACCGGTGCTTGTATACCGGCACAACGTACAGTGGAAGGAGGAAGGTAGGAGAGAAGAAGCCTCTCAAGACGGTGGACACTCGACGAAAGACGGAACAAGGAATGGGGAACGGTAGGCAGACGAGAAGAGAGTCACTTGGCTAAAATTAGTTTTGATACCTATCTAATCTACAGGAGGTCCTATTCTTCTGTTGTTGTTTGGACTCGTAGATCCTTCTACCGGGAATGTAAAATATTAACTCCCTATATTTGTTACGTACGTATAACGCGTATTAAAAAACGAATTAAAGTATTTTTTCTTATTAACCATTTCCAATTCGGATGATTCCCTACCACTAAGTATTTTATGGTTCAATTGAATCCGGGCAGTGGGACTCTGATACTAACCCCGATGTATGACTATTATGGCGGTGATAGAAGATTGATCTCGCTAGATCAAATGAGATCCCTGAACAGTTAATCAACTATGTCACTGAATGTTTGCCTGGTGGTAGAAGTCAGAAAAAGATTTTAATGAAGTAGCTACAAACGAACCGCTGAAATCAACTTTGGGAGATGATTTCAAAAATGACCAAATAACGATTTAGGATTTCCGTTAAAAAAATGCAAGGTAGCATTAAAGCATAACAGTAAGATTATGAAGGGAATTCTATGTTGGTTTCAGAGGAAAGACCAATAAAGAAGTATAAGGCGTTAATGGAAAGGGCCGGGGGCTGTCCTAGCAACAAATAGCACGATTGACTGAATCATATACTCGAGGTGGATCATTTCAGGAGTTTGGAAAATAGAATATACTCGTATTGCATGGAGGTTTGAATGATATGAAGAGTTTGTGTATAGCGTTCTGGATTATCTAGATGGCATTAAAGTTAATCGCAATATGATTGTTTTCACAGGAAGCTTTTTTTTATTTTGCCATCTTTTCTTTAACTTCAACTCAACTTGGAGTCTCCGTGAGATATGTCTCATAAAAGTATTGAGAATGGCGCGTCTGTTAGGCGTGTGTTTTTATAAATAATAGTCGAATTAGCGGAATGCACGCGTTCCCGCTTCTTATTATGATGTTGTTGAGGTCTATATTTAACCAGCGCCAACCGTATGCTTTCCACGTTCAGTATCCCCTGTCCCCTGTCCCCGGTCTTCTGTCTCCCGTCTCCAGCCCAACGCACCGACCCCGGCGTTTGGGCATTGGACAATAAAGCATGAGATTCCCCTGCTTACACTTACACTGCGCAAGGTATTTTATCGGATAGTAACCCGCTCCACGCTTACGCCAACATTCCGGAAAATATGTACAAAAAACTTAAATCACCGTGTTTGTGGTGTTGTAGCAAACATTACCTAAAGAGTCAATTAAATAAATACGGTGTTTTAGCACTAGCACTATTTTCTTTATGCTCCAGCGGCATTCTAACGTACTGTCACCATCACGAGTATATTTCGTTTCTACCGCCTCTCCGGTTTCAAGTGTTTTCGCTTCTTTTCATTGTACTAACTTCGTGATTTTATAATTTCCTTTGGATTATATATTTGTGTTCTAATGGTGGTTAATTGTTCGTAATATATTATGAATTAAACTAGAGTTGTTCATTTAATAAATCTGCGATATTGCACCCTAATAGTGTATTATCTTATTTTGGGGTCTTTTTGACCTGCAAACTGTATCCCTCAACAACTCGGAAATACACTAGTAATTTTTGGTAAAATTTTCATAACTTGGGATTACTAACTGCAGGGTTTATTTCTTGAAAATTGTCTACTTGGAATTACGACGTAAATTCTTTATTCTTCTGCTTCTGGTCATCATCAGCACCGTCAGGATCACTCACCTTCCACGCGGAAGCTCGCAGTAACTCAATAACAGCGGAACAGTACCTGTATAAGTCACGCAATTTTTCAAACTTCCTTTCCCTGAAATATCAATGGTGTAATCTTTGATTGACCCCTTTCGATATGACCAAGATATCGGAGTTTTCTTCTTTTAATTTGGATGCTTTTTTAATATTGAATTTTGTCTAATGTTAAGGGTGTAGAGGATGTGCATAATTTTTTTTTAATTTTACTTTAAAAAACATACAGTTATATAATATACATTTTTACAAATTAAGTTATTATTTTGCTGCATTAACCAGTGAAGTTTCTGCTATAAAAAAAACATATACATATATTGTGATGATGTAATAATAATAATAATAATCGGATGATTTTTATAGCGCCGTTATTGTGAGAAATCACCTCAGGGGCGCTGTACAAATATTACTTCCTATTCTTACATTATTCTTATATTACGTCTATTCTACGAATTTATTATTATTATTTTTTTTTTTTTAATATTGAAAAAAAAGAAGCTAACTGTATTTATTCCTTACGATATATTGCAAGACGCTAATACAAATGATAGAATGATTGTTTCCATTATATTCAAGAATGTATTTAATATTGCAAGACGCTAATACAAATGATAGAGTGATTGTTTCCATTATATTCAAGAATGTATTTAACATTGCAAGACGCTAATACAAATGATAGAGTGATTGTTTCCATTATATTCAAGAATGTATTTAATATTGCAAGACGCTAATATATATAAAGTGATAGAAGAGAATGAAAAAAAAACAACATTTTGGAAGGAAAATTGGAAACGAAAAAGAACAAAATAAAGCAAATATTCAATTTCTAAGTAACACCAAATTAAACAAATTAGAAATACATAGATAACGTTAAATTCAACATCTACATATTCAAAATAAAATTAATAACCAGCAATGCCCCCTTCCTTTTCCCTCCTCACAGCATCCCAAAAGCTGTGAAAATGATAGAAATCGGAAACGTTTTCCCCAGGGCCTCCCGAGTTAATATAAAAAGAGATTATTCGAATTTCACCAACAGCTATTATAAACTATGTACTATGACAAGCACATTTGAACCTTGTTTCACTCAAGCTCCACCGTTTTATATTTAAAACCTCTAAATACAGATATTTTTTTACACAAACATATGTATTTTGGGTGCATCCATGAGGTTGAGTTGTTGTTCTACATCTCTGAAATTGCGATCTGCGGCCGAGCATTGAACCCTTGGCTAAATTGCTAGAAAAGTGAAAAGACGAGTGTCTTCGGTCGTGACACTTGACACGGTGGCGATGGTAGGAGCTCGACTCGGGTTACCGTGCCGTTGACTTTGTTCTGATAACGGGAGGATAATAATGCATGTAGCATGGTAATCATTTTTAAATTATGGATTATTTTGCCAGTTTCACATAGATGCAACTGGATATGGTTGATCAGACCGCACCGCGGTCATTCCCGCCACAGTAGAGTAGAAGATAAATAAGAGAATATTGAAGAAGACATTATTTTGAAACATGAGCTTGAGCTAGAGCCGTATGACCTCCTTCCTTTGTGTAATAGTACATTTGAGTGAGGTTAACTCTGTAAGTAAGGATCCGAATTAGAAAACCTTTTTGTGTGGATAATATATTTTTTTAATTTTTAGTCGGTGGATTACAGAGCAGTGTCTTCATTTTAAGTTGCGATGTGAAATGACATGATCTGGAGATTGATTGGTCTTGCAAAAATGGCTATGTAACAATTTGTTAAGGAGAAATATTATTTATCTAAAGACTTTAAGTCAGATCACAACTATGTAATAGATACGAGGTGTGTTCGAAAGAATAGGTGAATTTCAAATTTTTTCGAAAAGCATTTATTTATTCATCAATATCCATTTTCTCCCCTTCAAAGAATCCCCCTCAGATATAATGCACTTATGCCAGCGCTTCTTCCAATCCTCGAAGCACTTCTGGAATGCGCTTTTCGGTATGGCCATCAGCTCGTTCTTCGATTCTGACTTTATCTCATCAATTGTGGCAAAACGCTTTCCTTTCATTGGTCTCTTCAGTTTCGGGAATAGGAAAAAGTCGCAGGGAGCCAAATCTGGTGAATACGGTGGTTGAGGCATGATTACGGTGTTTCGATGTTTTCTTCGTTTATTGACGTGGTTGCAACTCCAGGACGCTCATCGTCATTGACATCTTCTCGGCCTTCTGTAAAGCGCTTGTACCACTTATACTCGTAAACACTTTTTTGAGACATAGTAGACTCGCCGAATGCCACAGTCAACATTTTAAGTGCGTTGGAGCACTTTATTCCATTTTTAACGCAAAATATAATACATATTCTTTGATCCATTTTTTTCAAAAGTAAAAAATCGAAGAACACACAAAAACGTGACTAACCTTTCCAGTTGTCAAAAATAAATCACTAATCCAAAATGGCTGATAATGCTAACATATGATAAACATATGTGTACCAACATAACAAAACAGAAAATCGATAATCGAATGTACACAGCCTACGAAAATTCAAAATTCACATTTTCTTTTGAATACACCTCGTACATGTTGTATGTAGGTACTTTTCTACATGAATTCAATATTGATCAATTAATTAGTTATTATTTGAACGGTTAAAAAAAATAGGTTATCACTAATTTTTCCCATGAGGTTGCATGGGTAATTATTAATTATGGGTAATATCTGATTTTTGGGTGATTACGTTCTCTAACATGCAATTTATTGAATGTAGTTTTACTCTTGTGTTGTACTTTATTTCTTACTGCCGAATACTAAGCAGCTCTTTCACTTTCTATTAGTTTAGCGTCCTGTATGATGTTATTCCATTTCCATCTTTTCCAGATTTGGAACATCATTCATTTCTGTTAACAATACCTCTTCACCAGTCTCTCCAGGTCGGGCAGCACGTTGTCCACGACGCGCTGTCTTAGTCTGCCTCAATACCTGTTGTCAGGAGTGGTAAGGTTTCGTACATAATTTAAATTCTCTTTCCTCCACCACTTGGAATACTTAACCAATCCTTGCTAATCGACTGACTCTCACGTTGAGGTTAGAAGAACTGTCACCCTTAAACGGAGGAGGTCATCTATAGGGATGTTTTACGTTATTAATCTGGTGCTGGCTTGGTCTGCTTTAACCCTCAAGTGGCATCGTGGGTCTCCGGGACCAACATCGATACTTCCCCCTCTCCTTTTTTCATTCTTTTCACCGCTGGGCCTCCCACATCTCAGTATCTTCCTACATTCACTATTAATTTTGTCAGGATTATTATCAAGATGGCGAGTCAAAATGCCGGACCATGCATTTCCAATATCGCATCTACCTCAATGGTAGACATTATCGATCGTTGGGTATCGGAGGAACTGTAAAATGATGTACAAATCCAAGATTCAAACCCTCGTCACATCACTAGAATATGAATCCGTAATTCATTTAGAGGAAGAATTTTTGGATGAGAACATAAGAAATCAGTTTTTAATAACGAAGATGTCATGTTTTTGCAGATTTAATTATTGTTCATAGACATCTTTTTGTAAAAGGAGTTTGCCGTCTTAAATCCAACAGTGAAAATACAATACAAATTGAATGTAATTTTGCATAATATTTCCTGTTGTTTTAAAAAATATATTATTAAGAGTTTTTAAAATTTATACATTATCTACGATTTTTATTTTAAGTCATGAAAATCATGGGTTCCTGGGACCCACGACACCACTTACGTTTTTTGTTCACCACGCCACTTAAGGGTTAAGGTGTGGTACCAGGGACCTTCTTCCGGTTCTTTTTAAGGATAAGGCATTGTCCTTATCCCCAGTGGAGTGCACAAAGTTTGTCATCGGGGTAGGCAGTATGAAACATAGCGAAGTAATAGATATTTAAAAAAAACTCACCACAGATGTGGTAAGTTTTCGCTAAGAACGACTAAGCTGCTGGCTTTAGCCAATGTTGGTTGGGATTACCTGCCACATGAAGTATCGAAATAACCGCATTATTTATGCATATTTCAAGTCAATTACTGGACATAATAAAATGTCCATATTTTATCGACCGAACATGAAAGAAAGCCAACGTACTATGGTTTAGTATAGTTGTACTAATTAAGAGAGGTACCAGCAGATGCACTGATTGCCACATTTGTGATTTTTAGAGAAAGGGATGACCTATTTCGACGCTAATACAACCAGTCTTCCCTTGAATACGCATTGCGCATGCATGTACATTTTTGTGTAGAATACAGTCAACATTTGAATATGACATGAGCGTCATTCTGCATACTTAGTTCCTGCATTTGCCACGTATAGTAGGGCGGTCGGTGGGGTGCGCGCGGTGCTGCAATTCATAGCTGGAAGAACTTCGCGCGTATTTTTGAAAGTGTAGCTTGATTTCTTGCAAAAATTATTTAAATTTTATTCTATATGGAATGCACACTTAGGTTTATCCTTAGAGTTGAAGACATTTTAGATGTCTTGACTTCATACAACATCCTAATGTCTCAGTTCTTCTTCGGTCATTCCACTAGCATAAGCATGCTAGTGGAATGACTCTCATGCTGCCGGATATGAAGGGTTAATGGTTCGAAAGCACGTATTTATCGATTGCTCCAGTGTCCCCCGTCCCTACCTCAATTTCTCCTGTGATGTTGTACTAAAATAAAGTAATACCGTAAATAATGTAACGAAATTCCGTTCTACTAAGTGAGCTTAACATGAATAATTATAATTGATGAAGCGGGCCAAACCTCAGCCGGAGTATTTTGAGCATGTGATTACGCAATGAGTTACGCTGCTTCATGACTGCATTCACGTTTCAAGCAAGACAGATCTATCTACTGGGTTTGTGAAAAGTTTCTGATGCAAAACGGTAAACAACAACTTTAAATCAAATATTTAAAGAGGTTGTCCAAATATTTAAAGAGACTTCAATTTGTAAAATTGGAACGGATCCCTGGCACAATTTGTGAAAAATATGAAAGAAAGACGAATTGCGAGAGGATTGCAAGTGGAGTACTGGGAGGCCAAGATTAGTCGGCTGACGGAATGGAAACAGAAAGGGGAGGCATTTTCTTTTGAAAGAAGAGACGCAAAGATTACCCAAGAGTTGTAGAGTCGAATATTTACGTATTTTAATTTCAAATTTAAAAAAAATGAAAGTCCTAGGTGTAGACAAGCACTATAATAATAACAAAACATATTTATACACTCGCCACATTTAACTGCTGGCAACACTGACAGCTACGAGCTGTCAGCCAAATTCCTTCATTTCGTCTGTATCACATTCTTGGAAGACACAACTCTCTGCCTGCGTGGTTAAATTAGTATTAAGGTTTTATAATCTTAATAAATATTTTTTTATAAGGTGCAATTTCTTTCATTATGATATATATACATTGGTGACCACGACGTGTAATACCTACACCCTAATAGGATAGGATTGGTAATTTTTACTTTGGGAATGCCGTATGGAAGTTCTGTTTTAGAAAAGGAACCCATTGAAGAGGGAACCTTTTAAGGACGGTCTATTTAAGGAAGAACGTAGGCCTCGAAGTGACCCACGGCAAGCAGAATGACACAAAAAGCGCAAATCATTCCATAATCGAGCTATTAAACATAAGTCATAAAAGTGATTAAAATTGAATGATGAAATTATTGTCGCTCTTATGCGGCGTATTTTAAGCGCGTAAATATTTTAGGTGTGCGCTTACCTATGCCGAAGGTGTTATTTCGGAGCAGCTTCCATTGAAATACCGATATGACTTTAAAAAAAAGAAAATTTTAAAGAAACTCAAATATACCCAGGTTACCAATAACTTGTCAATATTTGAAAATTTTCTACTACCATCAGAATAAATGGAAGATGTTGCTTGTGTCGTGATGGGGGACTTAGTCAGTCGAGAAATTGTACTCATGACGCCTGGGTGGGGGACCCAGACGCGATGCATTCTCAGCAAACTGACCGGTCATAAAAACGCAAACGTTCCCACCCAACCTTCTAAGGACTTCGATCCGCTTGTTGATAGAGATTTTTTTTCGCCCTATGTATATTTTCACAAATGTACATAATATCTACTGTACTCGTGAATATCTACCATTTGAAACAATGTTGCACTTTTATTCATTTTTAATACTTAGACCACGGTTTTGGACCACCCGACGCATCTGGCATGACATGACGCAGGCGAATTCGAATTATCTAATTCGGATGTGGGAAGGAGTAACACAGACAAAATTGAGGTAGTCCGCGTTATAACTTCGCGAAATTCAATTCAAAATCGGTCGTTATCAACAATTTTATTCTCCCTATGTCTCCCGATGGGTCTTTAACGATAAACTTCGATAACTTTAGCATTTAAAATCCGATAAAAAGTCAATAGTGATAGATCAAACATACCTGCACTTTTACAAGCCGCAGAAGGCCAAATTCAAGACGCTGCAATATTGCCTTCTAGAAATTTCAAGCAAATTTCTGCATCCCTCCTACAGGTGACCACAAGGTCGCTATCTGATTGACGTCAAGTGGACACTAGATACTGACTTATCTATTATATGGTATACTGGAAAGAAATGGGTTTAGATGGAAGAAAAGCGAAAGGCTTAATCGTGAAACACATCATCTCGACGTCTAGGAAGATACTCTGTTCAATTTAGATGTTCAACCACGACATGATGGAAATTGCAAAGAAGTAGGACAGGTTAGCTCTGGCTTATTCGAGCTCCAAACTCGTGGGCTTGGAGAAGGATATTCCTTTAAATACATGATAATTGGAAAACTTAGTTTCTGAAAGTCGTGACACATCCCATCTCGATGACTTAGAAGATGTTCTGTTTGATTTAGATGTTTAACCATGGCATGATGTAATTGCAAAGGTTATATTAGGTTTTCAACAAGGAGTCGCGAGACTAATCCTCTCCAAGTCCTCCAACAATAGACAAACAATCATTTCAGCTTTTTATCACGAAAGGGATGATGTTATGGGTAATCCAAATATAGTCTTATAGGTTATTCCATTCCAGGGAATGTGTTGATTTTTAAAAACATAAGTGTGTTCTGCTATATTTATCGCTTCTGCTATACCGTGGATAGTCTTGTCTACTCTAATCCAATATGTATTGTATATGATAGTTTAAATTATTTTGTTGACATCTTCAATGCTTTTAATGATATTTTGGATGCTTGTTTTAAGTACTTTGTTGAAATTGTGTAATCGCATATTCTATGTCTGAAACAGACACAAATAATCTAGCACTGTTCTCAAACAATAATATCCCTAGAAACGTCCAGACTATTCAAATGTCTACTCTCTTTTCACTTATATTTGTAATGTTGCTCCCAATAGTTTATGCTGTTTATGGTTTCCAAATTAGGTTGATATTTTCTTCTATTAAAGTGTATTATCTCATTTCAATAAGGTTTTTAAAAACCTAATAAAATATTTGTTAAACTAGTCGAAACGAGTAGGGGATGCGTTTTTTTTTTAATTTTCGCAGTCTTTTAAATGAACTAATGTTAAAACACAGATATTGAATTGAAAATCTGTGGTACCAGCGGTTAGGTGAACTTCAGTCTATTGCTCCCATAATTCTCAAATCAAGTCTTATTTTTGTATCCCAATGGGGTGCATTACTCCTTAACCGAGGGTAGGCTGTACCTCAGCAGGTGTTGATAATCAGTATGATCACCATACGTCATTAAAACCCGAACATAGATTTAGCTGCAGATAATTCAACCGCCGTGAGTTTTTTTTTTTAAGAAAGACAAACATTCCCAAGTTACGAATAACCTGACAATATTTGAAAAATCTCCTACTGCCATCACAGTAAGAGGAAGATATTGATGGTGTCGTGATGGAGGACTTAGCCAGGCGAGGAATTGAACTCACGATGAAATATTTATTGTTATTTATGAAGTTTCAACTATTTTTCGAAACTGATTTATTTCGCACACTCTGATGAACTACACAAAAGTTCTACACACGTTCCGATCAAAAAATGACAAAAAGCGGATAAAGTGTTTAAATTTGTGATATAACGTTGATGCATAACCTTCGCATTAAAAATATTTAACTCCCTAAATTAAAAATATCGACATTACAGGTTGTTATCGGTTAAAATATATATTAGAAGTGGCGAGTGGTTATCAAGATTATTCGCCAATGACCATACCATGTTGACATTTTCCATATTTTTGATTTATTTTTAGTCTCCATTTCGTTAGGGTCACAGTTTTTCAGCCTCTATGGACTGCACGCCACTGTTATATCCTCTCAACAGCTCTAGCTCATCGTGTAAACGCATCGCTCACTCGGTATCTACTTACAGTCTTACAGCGTATTGGAAGTCCTCGTATATGATCATTTTGTATAGCGTGTAAAGTAAGGAGGGCTGTTGCACCTTTTTTTGAACGTGGATACGTCAGGGGTCTCAAATGTTTAAGAAGGTCTCACTCAAATACTGAGCCATTAAGTTTATTCCATTTTCTAAATTATGCTTAGACTACTTAAAGTGCTATAATAATAATAATAATTGGATGATTTGTATAGCGTTGTTTTTGTGAAAAATCACCTAAAGGGCGCTGTACAAATATTACTTCCTATTCTTTATCTAATTATCTACAAACAGAAAAAGAAAAACATACTTACCTGGCAAGTCGCTTCAGATTAACACAGTTTTATTAGAAAATTTAAGCGTAGAGATGATATTTTTACATTTTCCTCCTTTTCTATTGATAATAATAAATAAATAAATAATAATAATAATGTTTTTATTTAATTTCTAATACAATTACAAACATGTTATATTTAATACGTAAGAGAAATTACAGGTACTTATTTAATATTTGTAAAACAATGAAGAAATATACTAAAAAAAAAAAAAAAAATAAATTCAGAGATATTTAAATAAATTCAGGCAGTGGTGAAGATCGCGTCAATGAGAAGAGATTCTTTCAAGAATCAATAGAATTTCCCTTTTGAATCTTTCCTCACTGACGCAAAATATGTCGATATCCTGTGAGATTTTGTTCAGGAGCAATATACTCCTCCCCACCGGGAGAACCATTGGCAGGTTGGTTCTATAGGTAGGAAGATAGAATAATCTATGACGACGCTGTCTTCGGAACTTTCTTCTATCTTTCGCTGATAGTCATCAGGAACATAAAGATTTATGCGTTCTAAAATAGCTGAATTCTCTATGGAGCCTCGCAGTAGTCTAAAAAAGTGGGTAGCGGCATACCCCTCTCTTCTGAGCTGCAGGGAGTGAAATCCAAGCATGCCCAGAAGAAAGTTAGTTGGATAAAGCCACGGATAGAGTCCGTACTCCCTCATGTAAAGAAATCTCAAAAACTTTTTCTGAACCCTCTCTAACATGAGGGAGCACCCCGTCTCGTGAGGATTCCAAATAGCCGACCCACTCTCCAGCCTACTACGGACTAAAGAGAAGTATAATATTCTAAGAGTACGAGTATCCCGAAAACCCTCACGGTCCGAATGACAAATCCTAACATTTTTAATGCAGATTGACATACCCCTTCGATATGAACACGAAACGTAAGTTTACTTTCATACACGATTCCAAGATCATTATTATTGATGTTACATTTATTAGAAGATTGGTGGCACAAGAAGAGTTGGTATTTATTTGAAATATTTATAATTTTTAGGACTAGAGAATATTTATAAAATGACCTTAAAAAACGTAAGAAGTTTTTAATAAATATTAACATTTTATAATTTATTTTTTACACTTTTAGCTATTTACAGTATTGTGGTCTGTGGACGCTTTTGCGCACCGATGCATGAATTTTATTTTTACTTTTTCTGTAAGTGACTTTAGGTAAGCACTAACCGGCTAGCCTAGATAAGCAATTTACGTGCGCATTTCTTCAATTTATGGATATGATTGTCTGAAAAGAAATTGTGTTCATCAAATATAACATTATCCGTAACCAGCACAAATCAAAAACGCATTTATTATTTGTCTATTTGAGTACATTGGAAAACATTTAATAAGGATGGCTTTTGATGGTAGCCGGCGAATTGAGGTTTTCAGCAGAACCATGGAAAAGATGTGAAAAAACCCTTTGCTTGTTATACTCGAGTCATTAAACTGCTAAAACTTCAATATTATTATGAAAAAAAAATTAATACGTTCAGAAATATTTAAAAAAATCATTTGCACAATCTTTGCACCTAAAAACTCAATAGTACCTACCTACTATTAAATCTAATAAAAAAATGTTATTTTATAATCTAAATAATCGTACCCATAATAGAGGACCCTAACAAAAAAAATGTATACATTACGGTCCATCCTATTTTACAGTGCCTAGGGTACAATGTGTACACACTGCACAGTGTACGCGGTGTTTCTGTAATTGCCGCCCTGCGATGATAATTCCGCTTCCGTGTCATACATAATGATCGCCTTTTTCTGTTGCTGGTGGCTATGCCCGGTACCTGGTGGCTTCTTACTTCTTACTTCTACCTCCTTACTTGTCGTTTCTTGCTGGGGAACCGAAGAAATAATGACCACATGAGCCGTAATCGGTTCTGGTAAGCGGGGCCGCATCGGACTTTCACTACTCGATACACCCGCACACGATTTTATTTAACGCACCATTATTTCTAGTAAATTCTCTCGGATAAGTTCGTCTTGATCGTGATTTCAATTCTGATATTTTCGAAACAGACATTTTAAACATTATCCGTTCAAAGTTAAGTAATTAATTTCTGTAGCTTGCTTTTAATAGCCTTATTCATTACGTCTGGCCTTTGCGTAGGTCTTGTCCCTGGAGCCACTTTAAAAATAAATTTGCCAATTCAGTCAGTTTATTAAAGGCGGGTATTTATAAATAACGTTAATTAAACCAAGTGGAAGATAACATTTATTGCATAATTTCGATGTAAAACTCCTTACGACTTATAACAAATATATATATATTAATTTCAATGTTTTTTTTTAAAACTGTTTATTAGTAGTAGGTTCTACAGTGAGAATTGAGTAGTTTTACTTCTACTATCATTTAGCTTTGAGAAGTAAAGCTTTCAAAGAAAACAGACTTTTGGGATGGTCGCTTTTTTTACTTGCAAGTCTGGCTGAAATTATAGCAGTGAATATTCGAAAAAGCTTCAATGAAGGCACAAATTCTGAACTGTCTGTGCTTTAAATGGAGCCCTGGGTGTGCCATTGAGATACAGTTCTCGAAGCGGCCCTGCTGTGAAGCGGAAATCGCATTAATAGCTGGCAGACACGAATGTTGGGCTTGCGACGTGAGTGTGATTGTTGCCAGCGAGGTGAGATCTCTCGACCCAGAGGACTTGTGTCTATTGAAAGTAAGTCGATGGAGAATAATATGGTGTACATGCATAGCTGCTAATAATTTATAAGGTTCCTACCTGGTGATTTTACGATAGGTAATGAAGAAGAACCAGTGTTGATCGGTTGGATTGGCCTTAAGATAATTAATTGATATCTAGGTGTACTATTCAACGAAGTTCAAATAAATTTATTGTCGATCGAATGGGCATATATAAGCGTACTTCTGACAACTCCATTGTTATTTACTACAATTTCTCATAACCAACGCGTGTAATTTGAAAGATAGGTGAAGCTCTCAGTGAAATGACTTACGATAGTAACGGCCGTTCTTATCAACCCTCCTGAGGCGAAATTTTGCCTCAGCACTGTTCAAATGCACAAATACGCCCTTCCCATCGAAATTCTCGATCAAATTGATGATATCGATTTTTGTGGATTAAGTTTCCCTCAACAGAGGACTAGTTATAAAAAGTGTCAACAGGGTGAAAAAATGTCAATGAAATATCAAACTTCATTATTCGTTCGCGATCTATGTATCGCGATTCAAATATTGAATGACAAAGATTTAATTCCGTTTTCGAATGTCAAAACGTGGTTTTTTTAATGTTTTAAATAAAACTGAAGAGAATCTAACTTATTTTATTTTTTATAAGACGTTTTATCGTCTTGTTTTTCACGAAAGACAAAAGCCAAATGTCAAATGTACGACCGTGAAAGTGGACGGGCACTATTTTTTGGTCTACGAAAGTGTGCGGGCACCTCCATAGACAATTTGGGATAAAAAAATGCTTGGAAACAGGCGAACAGAGCGAATGCTCACTTCGCTGATCAATGCGTCGGATTGATCATTCGAAACGTTGGGAAGAACGGCCATAAGACTGAATGCATGAAGAACTTTATTAAACGACGAGATGCTTTATATATGGTATTTCAATCTTAAAAAAGAAGGATACCTCCTATGCTATCAAAAGGAAATATTAAAAAAAATAAAATAATATGGCTCATAGTAATGACACGAATGAATCCGTTGTTACTACCAGTATAGTATTCTCTAAAAGGAAGTAGCAAGAGGATTTGAACTCTGTCAATACTCAAATATTGAATATATCGCCACCTTAATTAGTTAATTACCTTTGGCAACTGTACAAGAGAAACAAAAAACTATTAATAAAAAAGAATATATCGTGAGCAAATAACGTTGTGTTTTGGCAGATTGAAGATTTTGCACTCGTAGGCTCTGAAATGAATCAGCATTTGATTTCCAAGTAGGAGAATCATCTTTGATTCAGTCAGTGATCAAAACTCAGTTTCATAAAATGAGTTATGGTATATTACGTGACATGCAAGACCCCAGGTCGTATGGGAAATATTTTGACATCAAAAGATTGAGGGCAAAAGCTTGTAAGCAAAGGTTGATTTGGAAAGCCAAGGATTATAGTAGAGTTTCGGGTCACAGGCTGCAAGCAAAAGCTTCATAGCAACAGGCTGACATCAATATTTAGATGGTCAAGCGGTCCAAAGCGTCAGGTTCCCACCACGTCGTCGTAGGTTCAATCCTGTGCTAGTTAAATCCTCAATCATCGCTTAAACAATACATTCCACTTATTATGAAGGTAGAATTTTAAAGGATTTCAAATTGTTAACTTACGGATTTGTGCGGGGAAAGCGGGAATGCGGGAGAAGGTAAGGAGGAAGGTTGGGAAGGTGCATCTGCGGGAGACAGTGTGTGTGTGTGTGTGTGTGTGTGTATACCCTGAGAGGGGTTTTCTTCCAGGGAGCTCAGCTCGGGACCTACGACTAGCTCATCATCGGCAGGCCTCGGAGCTCTTCTTCAGGATCGTGAATCGACGGGCAGTCTTATAATTGGGGATTGTGACTCGAGACTTTATTAATTAAAACTCTCAGATGCTTTCAGTAATCAGTTGTTTACTCGGTATAAAAAGGGCACAGGCATAGTAAGATTACACAAAGGGATCATGCTAACCTAAATGTTACAAAAATGTTACGGGTAATCTAAGATTCTCTCTCTGAAATAACTCTACGAACGGCATTGTTAAATGTGGCTCGAAATGGAATTACAACACAATGTAAAGGGGATAATCAAGATACAGCTCACGGTTGGGAATGATGGTTGTCGGTCGTGCGTCCGGGTAATATTCCATCGCCAAGTCCATGATGGATGGTGCACCTCGGAGAGGATGTTGACAAGCCCGGGTCCACAGAGAAAGTGAAGCGTTGCGAGCCCGCGGCCGTACCCGGGACCGCGTATGAGTAATGTTTATTTTTGACGCTAGGGGTGCTAACTTAACGAGTGGCTAGTAATTTATAGGGTATATGCGTTATGTAACAAAATATTGTACGTTTATTCGATTATAAAGGGTGTTTTTTTAGAGTTTTGGTTTTTAAACACCTGTGAACTGGCCTCCACGATCGTGTGATCTCACACCATTAGATTACTTTCTTTGGGGGTATGTTAAGTCACTAGTCTATGCTGATAAACCAGAGACGTTGGACCATTTGGAATTCAACATTCGCCCTGTTATTGCCGATATACGGCCCCAGTTGCTCGATAAACTTGTCGAAAATTGGACTTCACGATTGCGCTTCATTCGAGCTAGCCGTGGCACTCATATGCCCGAAATCATATTTCAACAATAATGGTATAAAATTATCTATGAAATTAAAATCAATATCATAGACATTAACATTATTTTAATGTGGTTTTTTTTTTCATTATGAATTTGTATATGTCTAAAAATAAACGTCCTATATAATAGTATGTCTGTCTTTGTTTTAAAAAAAAACGTAAATCTGGATTGTTGACATTTGAAAATGAAAGGCTAAAAGGAACACCTTCATAGCTAAAGGAACACAGCTAAAGGAACTAATCAATCTTTTTTTTTTCAAATTTTTAGTTTCACAAAACAGCAAATTATTTTAAAATGTGAACCCTTATTAAAAAAAAAACTTTATTTAGGTATAGGTCGGGATCTAGTTACATATTTTTAGGAAAACCTATTTTAAAACATTTTATCACGAAAATTTAAATTGGGTTGTAATCTAATTCCTCTTAATATCATATTATTTTTTTTTTCGTATTATGTTATTATTACCGTACCGCCGTTTTCATCAGATTATAAATAAAGTAACCCGAGTTTCGCGAGGCTATCAATTTTTTGGAACAAAAATTAACATTTCTCATCGTGAACATAATTTTTTTTTTTTTTTTTAATTTCGGTTATACTTTCGAGTTGCAATTGTATCCTTGTTTTCGTTGGAATGTGATCCTATTATAATGTAATTGAATATTTGTAACCAAAGAGATTGAAGGTCATGTTTGCGAGAATTGGGAGAGGTTAGTTTTTTATTCAATGGCAATCCTATTTAAATGTTGGATTGGCTGGTTGAATTGCAGTTATAAAATGGCTACGAGGTGGTTTTCATTATTAATTGTGGGTTAAGTAGTGTAATTATAATATAACTAACTAACCTCACGCCATTTGACGGCCTCCATTGTCGAGGGGTGAGGCTCTCGACTATGAATCCGAAGGGCGCGGGTTCAAATCTCGGCGTGCGCAAGTAATTTTTATTTAATTAGTTTGTGTTGTTTCACAATTAATTAATTAAAAATAATATATGGTTTATTTACGCACGTTCCAGAGTGGAAGATACTCTCAGTATCGCCGCCCTGGTGAAAGACCACCATTCAGAATTGAAACGTTGCTTGAAATGGTTTTTGGCCGTATTTGGTGACCAGATATGAATAGCCAGGTATTTCCCCACCTTTCTTTTCCCCTTCTCCTTCCCCTCTCCACTACCACCAGCCTCACAGCATTCCCCAATTGGGGATGGCATAGTCTTACTGGCTCCAGACGGTTGGGAGCAGTTGGGACTCTTCTGCGGTATTCACACAAAAAAAAAATTTAAAATGTCTTCCTCGGGCGTTTCCGACTTCTTCAACCGTTATATTCCCCGTCATTCGATTCTCTTTACACTCCTTTCTTCGTTTATTCGCTCTACATGCCCAGACAATCTAAGCATCCCTTTCAATCTTAACCATCCCGCTTACATCAGTGTTGCATTATTTCCAGATCTCCACATATTTAACACGGGGTCATTCAAAGCTTTACACATATACGCCTCAGAGATCTCATTTCTGCTGCATTCAGTCTGCTTTCATCCTTCCTCTGCCAGTTCCATGCCCCACTGCCATACTCCATTGTGGACTGCTAGCTTCGCTTCTTTGGACATTTTTTTATTAGTGCCAACTTCGTTCAGTTCCACATTCATAGAGTTTTGCATTTACCCTCATTTCAATATTCCGCCTTTCCATCTCTCGTAAACAAATTTCGTATGTATTTATTTTTTGAAATTCAGGCGAAACAAAATAAATATCAAAACGATCTGGATGCTAATATGATAAAATACATTTCGGACTGTGCAATCCCGTGTTAACATGTGGTTGTATTGGCTGAGGAGCCTCGGGAGGAACAATTTTAGATTCGCTAGTAAATGCCCAAAAATCTATTATTTGAGTGCGTTTGGGTAAAAAGTTCTGTAGTGATGAACTTTTCAAAGAATTTTCTATCCTGGATGTTCGTCAAACCACATAAACAAAGTTATTACACACGTACACAAAAACTTAGGAAACAAAAAAAATCAATAATAAATATACTACAAAAAGTCACACCAGAAAAGATTTCCTTGTTCCGAGGAGCCTATACGGTAAAATACCGAAAGACATGTACATGCATATCTGGGATCGAAAATATATAATAAAAAAATCCCCCCAGAAATTAACATTAAAACTTGCAAAACAACATACATCGATTCAATAATAACTAAATGGTTAATAGAGAAGAGATATACATATAAAATATGTTGAAGGCGTGTCTGTGTGCAAAAAGTAAGACCAATTTTATCATACTTCGGGCGAAATTAATCAAAAAATTTCATATAAGTATCATAAAAACATTCAGGAGCAGACACACATTTTCACCGGTCTGTCTGGGGCCTAGGAGTCGAAAGTTATAAATTGATGACAGTCGTTTTCTTTCAATTTGGTGTAGATCATATTTCAAGGCATTATTTGATCAGTGGCATAATTTTATGGAATTGGATGAAATTTTTGAAAAAAAAAAACACATCGCAAAGACGTTTGAGTAGAATTATTTGTTAGAATTATTAGGTATAGACTGATGCAATCGAAATATTATAACAAAATCATAATTATTTGTTTGCTGACAACTTTTAATTTTTGTTATTCGATCGTTATCTTTAGTTTCGACCTTCAGCTGAACTCTGACGACTCATTAAAGTAGTAAACAGTTGATTTAGCCTATGCATAATACGTCCGTCTTCCAAATAAACAAATACACGTCCCAGCGTCTCGGGACAGCGCCAGCGCCCCCTACCGCCGCCTGCCGCTTTACCGCCCCCCACACCCGCGACCCCAAATATCAGTTGCCGAGGTCCAGCTATCAGGAGCAGGAACCGATTGCAGTTCAAAGTAAAGTGAAAATCGCATTCTGTCTGCGGTGCGGTGCAACGCTACACTCGCCGCCCACCGCCAGGGGTGGACAAACGGTTAAATGAACGAGTAATGCGCTTATTTATAAGAGTTTCAGATTTTATTTTTAAATAAAGCACTTTAACCCTTGCCGGTCCAATGTCGCGAACTGCGAGACAGATGTATTTTCGTAATGAAGCGACCGTTGCATATTTCGCACTCCGTGGCACTTTGGGATCAGTTTTTGGGTTAATTCACTGACGTCAGAATAAATAGACTTGTCCTAAGTATAAATTTGACGGCTTAAGGCAATGATCACGTGATACCCATTTTGGCACCAGCTTAGTTCATAGCCGTCCACGATTGGTTCGCATGATTTTGACTGGGGTAATCAAATTACATAACATTTATAAAAAAAGGTTATAGTAAATATTCGGTTTTTGTAAACAAGTCGAACCTTTTTTACTTGGTTTCCGTTTTACTTAAATTGGCAGCACACCTAGATCGCCCCCCCCCCCTCTTATTTTGCTCTCTTACCCTTGCATGTTAGGGAATCTTTATGTATTATTTGGGTTTCTGCGGAGGGGGGGGGGGGGTGAAGCGGTTGTCGATGTCGACTGAATCCTTCCGATCGCGAATGAACGGAACGCACCGCCGGCTGCGCCGCAGCCCTGAGAATTTCTTGGGGGCGGCGCATGCCGACTTCCAATGCTCTTAGAGTTTTTTAGCAATGAAACGGTCAAATTAGAGTATATTGATTACGGTAAAACCGACGAAAGGTTACACCATTGCTTTTTATATTTTTTCCAGAACGACTTGTGCAGTCATGTAGGCATTTTGTAGTAATCTTTGGAGATCCATACCCGGCGAACGCTTGTAATCGACTGAAGCCCGTGTTATCTCAATGTAGCCAATTGGGTTAATTTATGTTGATAATATTTCGAACACTTATGTTTACTCCATTTCCTCAAGGTAATTTTAATATTCTGTACCCAACAGTACTTACATGTTGTGTTATATTGTTTTAGCGTTCCTTCAAGTGATATTACTGAAATTATTATGGTATAAAACACAATTACCCCCTTTTCAAATCTAACCACTTTAAACTTAAAATAACAATTTATTACTTTTCATTTTCTGTATGTACACCCGCCAACAAATAATTCTTCTCAATATTTAAAAGGATTAAGTGCAGTGAAGGATCTGTGAGAGAGTTTCACGTTGCGTTTGAACTCGAGACTATTATCCATATGTTTTTATTATGTTTGAGTACGTACACCTTTCTCACATGTTGGCCACCACCTCGTTAATGCACCGACCGGACACCTGTCTGCTATGGGCGAGGGGGCGTGAGGTGCGGGGGGGCCGCCCGCGCGTCTAGACAGACCTCGGATCCACGCGCCGCCTCTAGCCAACCAGCCACAGCCAGCACGGTCCTGCTGCCGAGAGCTCCGTTTTAGAACAACGTCCAAATGAATACTCTTAAAAAATGTATTTATTGTTTTTTGGCAACGCCAGGATTTTAACCCAGGACCTCTTATTTCAGACCTAAAGTCCTCACCGCTCCGCCGGGCAGCTCGACTACAATTAAAAACACTGGTTGAATATTTTCACTGTAGCTTAGCATAGCATGTTGTGCGTCACCTGTGCCGATTAGGGTGCCCTACCTCACCCTAGTATGCCCATATAATCCTGACCTAGCCTATCAAACAAACCCTGACCTATCTCGGCATCGATTCTCTGAGCCAATAATAATAAGCCAGGTACATACATAGTATCTTTACATTAACATTCTATAACATTTTGTGTACATTGTATTATATTTTTGACATTAGGAAGTTTCACAAATAATGTTATATTAATGCAATTAATTAATAAAGTTGTTCCTAACTTTCTATGCTGGCTTGGGCCGTGTTATTACAAGTAGTCCACTTCGTTTCATAATAATATAAATTACTAAAATGCCTGTACTAAAAATTAAATAAAAAACTGATTTAAATAGTAAAATTAAAAATAAACATACTAATGATAAACATATCATACTCATTACATTCCAATATATATAAAAAAAACGGTTTAGAAAACTACAATAATGGAATACATTATTATGTTTGTTTATAATTATAGAACGTTTACTTTTGAATAAATTATTATTTTTACTTATTTTATTTTAATATATTACATAGTTTTAGTAATTGACAAAAAGGTTACTGCTCAGCTATACATTTCGGAGCCCGGAGTGCAGCTGTTTTTCAGTAGAGCCTTTAGAAATTATGTGAAGTTAAACTTACATAAAATCTCTGCAGTTAAATAAAATAAAAGGAAAAAAAATTAAAAATCTAATAATATGAAAATTGATTTGTTTTTTTACATATCATTAACATCCATTTCATTATTTACGAATGATTTTATGCGGTTGTCTATGCAATCAGCAACCGTTCGCTGCGGAACTTCTTAAAGCACTGCGGCGGTTCGACCTTCGAATAAATAGTGGTATTTCATTCCAAAGTTTTGTTGAGGAATAGTTGTAACCACCATCAAATACAGCGGTTCCATGTCTGGGGAGAACAAGCAAATGGTACGTTTAGCGTGTATTGCATGCATGAGAGCCACGGGACCACTGCAGTTTATTAAACAGATAGATAAGAATATTCGAATTCATCAAATTGTACATTTGACGTAACTTCCTTCTGTTCGACATACTTAGTATCCTATGCCGATAAAGGTAAGACCTGATATGATCGCGTCTCAGGACATTATAGCAATATCGGACACACGCATTTTGGACACGTTGCGATTGTTTTTGGGGTTTTTTCACTGAAGATATAATAATAATATATTATGTAGCTTCTATCTGTCACTAATCTAACCCAACTTAACCTAATCTAACCGTACCTGCACATTCTGTAGGTTAGGTCACATTATGTTGGTTTGGTTTTCTGCGGAGCTTTTTCGTTTTGAAAAATTTCTTGAAACAATGAAGTTTACGTTCAAACAATGAAATAGAAAAACAATAGGAAATAAATTAAGGTTTTGATGCCATCTGTATTTTAACCCGGATCTACCGTTTTCCGGGTGGTCTTGTTCCCAAAAAACTTCGCGTAACTCCTCGTTCAGCCAAAGATTTTTATGTTTTTTTTTGTGAATAAAACAAGATGCCCAGCTTCTAACAGATTCTAACTTCTAACTGTCTGGAGTCAGTGGGACTATGTCATTCCCAATTGGGGTTATTATGGTGTGAAGGAGAGGATTGGGAAGGGTGACCGGATAACTCAACACACATAGGAAAGGGCACATTTTCTCAAAGTGACATAAAGTCATTAAAAGTGCAAAAAAAAAAACTAGCCCGAAAACTTAATCTAGACCAACCTAATTGAAATATTTTTTTAGAATTATTATTTTATAAAAAAAAAATATTAGGTTATTATTTTTATTATTATTATTATTACTATATTAGGCTTTCGGACTGGTTTTTTTTCGTACTTTTTGTGACTATATCACTTTTATAAAGTGTGCCGATTCATATCTACGTGTGTTGAATTGTCTTGGAACCGTTAGGAAGAAATTATATATTATATGTTTTATTGTTATAATTTTAAAATAATACTATTTTTTCAGTCCAGTAATTACTTAACGCTATTATTCTAATGAGATTTTTTTTTAAATATCCCTTTATTGTATTGAAAATTTTATATAATTTTACAAACTACTGGAAACTATGTCGACAAAAAGTTTAACACCTTAGTTAAAACAAACTAACTAAGTAACAATCACGCAGATTCTCCGCAGGTGTAGGCAGAGAGGACGTACTGCCAAATAACTCGATTTTAGCATACACTTCTTGCTACAATCACATTCTTTTCTGTTATTCTGACATCTGGCATGGTCCGACTCAAGCATTTTTCCTATCAGTTTTTAATATGAAATAAAACATAAAATATATATATACGAGTACATATTTATTGTTTAAATTATAATTGTAAGAAATGGGAACGTACATAGGTCGGTGTGTGGGTTATATGAGAAATTTAAGTAATATTAAGGATTATAATATTAATTATCTAAGTAATATAACAACAAGAAAGTATACATGTAATTGCATAAGTAAGCAGAAAATTGTTGTTTAAATTTGTAAAAGCTGTAGTTGAAATGAGTCGAGGGGTAAGGCTTTCGACTACGAATCCAAAGGCTGCGGGTTCACATCCCGGCGTGCGCAAGTAAATTTTATTTAATTAATTTGTGTTGTTTCACAATTAATTCATTTAAAAATAATATATATTATATTTGCCCACGTACCAGAGTGGAAGATACTCTCAGTATCGCCGTGGTGAAAGACCACCATTCAGAATTGAAACGTTGCTTGAAATGGCTTTTAGCCGTGTTTGGTGACCAGATCTGAATAGCCAGGTATTTCCCCACCTTCCTCTTCCCCTTCACCTTCCCCTCCCCAATACCTTCAGCCTCACAACATTCCCAAAATTGGGGATGCCATAGTCTCACTGGCTCCAGTCGGTTGGGAGCAGTTTGGGACTCATATTCATATAAAATAAAAGTTGCAGTTAAAGTAAGCAGAATAAAAAATTGATATTTTTTATTTTATTCACTTGATCGTGCCATGTCTTCCTTGGGGGTTTCATTCGCACTACATGCCGAAACCATACAAAATATGATAATATTAATAATTGATAAATTTTCGTATCGCCATTTTGTGAAATATCTCCTCGAGGACACTTATGTGATAAAATACAATACATCAGAAAAAAAATCATTTTTTTTACCAGAGCTTAAAAAGGTAGGCCGAAGGAACACTGTCTGAGTGTTTTTAGTAAACTTTTTCCTTGAACGATTCTTTCTACTGTCGATTCAATAGCCTTTCAGTCAATAAATTCCCCAAGATAATAAAAGCACGGTTTCCTTTAAAATTTCTTGCAAAAATGCCTATCCCATCTAGTATTGCAATGCTCCACCAAATCAATTATCCAAGTTAAGAGGAACGGCTGCGCTACCTGTTTCATACATGAATTAATTTTGGATTTGAGGCCAAAATATCCATCCAAATTGAATGATATATATTTTTAAATTAAAGGTTTAGTAAATATCTAGTTCGTATGAGAAGTATATTATTTATTTATTTATGTTTTAAATTATCTACTTTGCTATGTAAATATGACTACGTAAATAAAAAAATATAAAAAACAAAACATTAAAAAAATTGGTTTTTTCGGGTCAATATTTTAAATTATGTATGGAAAATGGTCGTTTTTAATTTAATTTAAAATCCACCATAAGGCTTATTTTATTATTTAAAAAAAAAATGTATATATATATTTCATTATATTTTCAAAGAAGACGAGGTAAAACTTTTTTTAAAATCACCGTTAGCCCCCAAATAATTGTTAAAGGTGCCTCTAAAATCGCGAAAAATCAATTCATTTAATGGCCTATATTTCATAATGTAAAACAAAAATAAGTAAATTACTTCTAATCCGTACTAGATATTTATTAAACTTTTTGATGAAAAAAATATCATTACGTTTAGGTGAGTAATTTGACCTCAAATCCAAAATTAAGTTTTGTATGAAATATGGTATGCCGCGCAGCCGTTCGTTCCTCTTAACCTGCGAGCCATTCCGAGAAAGGAAACAGCCCGCATTATCTTATCTCTCGAGTGTATTGATAAGGGCCACAACTCACAGCTTCCTCCGTCTGTCTCCAACAGTCAAGATTCAATACAATAACACAACTCACAATTTTCAAAACAATAATAATAAAATACCCGGTAGACGTTGACATCTATTGCTCGCCGGCGGAAGCGTGGCTCCCTGTTCATCTTTTTTTTATTGGATTTATTGAAATATTTATTGATATTGCTGCACCCAGACGTCATCTGTGACCCCCGCCGAGATAACACATTCCATATATGAATTCTTGAACTGGTTCCTAATTTCAAAATGAGCGTCATTTTCGGCACTATTTTGCTTGTTTTACATCCCGCGCCGTTGGTTTTAAAAAAAAGTGAACATCGCATAAGCGCTGCCAAACGCGGCTATGGCGTTCCCAATCGATGCACATTGTGAGGCTGAAGGTAGTGAACACGGCTAAAGCCATTTCAAGCAATGTTTCGGTACTTAATGGTGGTATTCCACAAGTATCTACCGTTAATAATAGCACCTTCTCATCAAATCACATCATGTCAACAAAAATGATCTCATATTGTAAAAACTAGACAAAAAAGATAAACGTCTATTGCTAAGAGCTCATTAGGGTTATTTATTCTGTCGTTAGCTGCCTTATGAAGGCGCGCATTTAGAGTGTTGGGGCATATTTATACACTTCCGGCAGTGATGCCCTGGGAAACGTCACTGAGAAACAGCATCTTGTCTTGCTTACGCCTACTTGTAGTTTTTAGCGAAAAAGAGATAACAGGTGTATAATACAAGTTGTTTGAATTTGAAAATTAGGAAAGTTTCTTTCAGTTATTCGGAAAGTTTTATAGCTATTAGGAACTTTTTATAGTTATTCGGAATGTTTTACAGTTATTCGGAAAGCTTTATAGCTATTTGGAACTTTTTATAGTTATTCGGAAAGTTTTACAATTTAATCTTTTACCGTGTTAAAAACGAATTTTTTCAATTTCACTGGATTTTTTCAGTGAAATTGAAGTTGAATAACAAGTTTGAAACATGCTGTATGCAAGCAATGCATCTGTTTGAGTACTGTGTTCAACTCAACTTTGGCTGGAATACCTTTACATAAAATATTATGCCATTACTATTATCGTGCATGTATGAAAAGTAAATATTAGGATATTTAATCGATGAATTCCCGCGAATGACACGTTCGTTAAGAACATGGATAATAGAAACAATGGAGATCGGCCATTATCAGCGTCGCCAACATCCTTCGCTTATACTATTCCAAATCGCATGTATACACAGCGGTGTCCCGCCTTTGTTTCTGCCTTCATACCAAGCATGCGCAAAACGTGTACCTACCTACTTAACTAGATAACTTTCATTCCACGAATGACTTCAATCCATTATATCTATGTAAAGATGAACATACCTCCCTCCATTTGATTTTTTTTTCAATTTATCTTCTCCATCCTGTATAAAAAATAACAAGACATCCAACACACTAATATTTAATCAATTTTTAAATTAGACACAGATGATTGCAAATCACCTAACGAAATACACTTATCATTTATTCATTTAACTTAATATGGAATTTCCTCATTAAGACATCAATGTCGCATATCCTCAACATGATAATTCATTAAAACTCAAAACCAGTAGCAAAAAATAAAAAAAATGAATAGCTAAGAATATTTCCTAATGAGCGTTTTAAACGAGGTTTTAAACAGGTTGTCTTTCCATATCCAATCGGTGTGGAAAATAGGACTTGTTCTATTTTTGATACCGATTTTTATTAAATATTTGATATCCGTCATTGTTTCACGTAATTATTATTAATTTAAGTGGACAGAGTAAAGTTGACATTTGTCACTGAGAACGGGTCGCCTCTACGAATCGTTCTTGTGTTCAACAGCCCGGCTGTGGACTGATTTGCCGGCCTCTGGGTTTCCTACCTTTTCGATTTTTTAATTTTTTTTATATGAATACCGCACAAGAGTCTCTACTGCTCCCAACCGTCTGGAGCCAGTGAGACTATGGCATCCGCAATTGGGGAATGTTATGAGGCTGAAGGTATTGGGGTGGGGAAGGAAAAGGGTAGGAGGAAGGTGGGGAAATACCTGGCTATTCAGATCTGGTCACCAAACACGGCTAAAAGCCATTTCAAGCAACGTTTCAATTCTGAATGGTGGTCTTTCACCAGGGTGATGCTGAGAGTATCTTCCACTCTGGAACGTGCGCAAATATACTATATATTATTTTTAAATTAAATAATTGTGAAACAATACAAATTAATTAAATAAAATTTACTTGCGCACGCCGGGATTTAAACCCGCGACCTTTGGATTCGTAGTTGAGAGCCTTACCTCTCGACCATGGAGGCCGTCATATATGGGTCTCTTCAAGATCTATGTTCGCTCCTTTCTCTCAATTGCGACAATAAAAGTCAATACTACTGTGAGGTAATTGATTTCACTGAAGCAAACACTAATAATCCACCAAACTTTTATAACACTTTTGAAACATTCCACAAATTAATTAAATAAAATTTACTTGCGCTCGCCGGGATTTGAACCCGCGACCTTCGGATTCGTAGTCGAGAGCTGCACGCCTCGACCATGGAGGCCGTCAAAATTAAATCGTATTTATATTTAAACATGCCGTTTTGTATGAAACTGTATAATACTCTTTTAATAAACGTCCATTTATCAACACTAAAATTGAAGCTGAATACCTCTTTATCTGTGGTCTAGACAGATACATTGGAGATGTTTCTATTTATTTTCCTGATTCAGAAAAAGTAAAAAAAAAAAAAAATTAGAGGTCTCATCTGATGTGTTTAAAATCATTGGTTTAATTCATTATTATGTTTTCACCTTTGCGCTACCCATCGAATTAAAATACCGAGAATTCCTTTGTCAACGATTTCGAAATGCATCGTCGTTTTGTCACTTAAAATTATGCGGGTTTTTGGCAAATAATACACGCCCGTTTTTTGCTCGTTTCGTTGTAAAGCGTTAATAATGGATGTCTACCTGCGTTACTTGCGCGCTTTATTGACGTTTCTGGTGTTTGGACACTTCAGAGCGTTTGTTTTCGTGTTTAAATCGATTCATAAAGACCACCTACTAATTTTGTTTCCATTTAATGTACAAGATGGCGTGATCTCTGCCCTGTGGTAGGATGTAAACGTAATAATATCATGGATTCCTTATTTTGTGTAGTAATAATGAAACATAATCCAAATTTTTCAATTCAATTTTTTTTTTCTATGAAATATATAAGTACATACTCTGCACATAATACACTTTTCATTTTATATAACATATTTTAATACCTACTCTTCCATTAAAAGCATTTGCTTGTGGATGGAAGAGGAGTGTGCATTAATGCAGTCATTTGCTATTAGTTAAATTATATTTATGGTACACGTATAAGCTTTAATTATTAATATAATATATGAGCTTATCACCGACGTCAGAATTAATAGACTTGCCCCAAGTAAGATTTCGACGGCTGGAGGCAAAGGTCACGTTTCACCCATTTTGGAACCAGTGCCGTCCACGTTTGTGTCGTGTGATTTTGACTGCGGTAAGCAAATTATGAAACATTTATAAAAAAAGTTAAACTAAATACTCTAACAAAATATTCGCTTTTCATAAATAAGCCGAACCCTTTTACTTATTGGCTCTTTTGCTGGTTTCTTCCCCTCACGTGTTAAGGTACATCTATATATTATTTGTTCTATAGTACTTACCTATAAATTATGATATATCGTCACCTTAATTCTGATGGAATGTAAGTCAAATTTGTCGACCTTACAAGAGATGGAAAAAAATGGATAGTTTTCAAATCATTTTTTTTTTTAACCAATTTTAATAAATAAGACATCTACATGTTTCGAAACCAATGGTTCCTTCCTCGGGATACAATGTATAGGTACTAAAAGATAATGACATAAGCATAGACAAATTATAAACGTAGACGAAAATACAATAAGTAGCTTGGTCGTTTCTTGATTTTGTTTGAATTTCCATTTTCTAATATAAATATAGTAATTCAGTTTATTTTATTATTTCTTACATTTACCTCCCCCCCCTACCTATTTTTATGTTTGTCTACGTTTATAATTCGTCTAGGCTTATATGTCATTATTTTAAAGAGTATATGTATCCCGACGAAGGTACCGTTGACTTCGAAACATGTAAATATTTATTTATTAAAATAGTGGTTTAAGATTAAGTTTGCAAATTAATCACTACGAACCTATATGCCATCATATATTTATGTTGCCCCCTTTTAGTGTCTTAACAATTGAAAGTAATATTTTAGTGCATACCATTTATTTTCAATTTCCAATTCCATGAATCAATAAAAATCTTGAATTTCGGAAAAAAAATGGGTTACGTGTTATTAGAATTAAGGTAAAGGTAAGGTAGTTATTTAACAAAAAAAAGGTTAAAAGAAAACGCTTTTGAGAAAAAACGAATTTGACTCTTTTATGGGATTAGAAACGTCAAGCGTACATCTAACCAACAAGTGATGATGTAAGATTTTCCGATCCTTTCTTTTTTGTCACTATTATATAAGACTAGCAGAAGTACTCGGCGTTGCCATGGGGTCATGTACGGTTTGGAATAAAATTTTGATACCTCTACACATCCTTACCCAGGAATTTTCCTCTTATTTTGAACGTCAAGTGGGCAAAATTTCATTATGAAATGCCAACATTCTGCTTTAAGGGTTGGGAAAGGGGGATGGGGATAGTTTTAAAAATCTCATGCATACAGTGACCATCCTTTTATTTTGAATGTCCTGTTTGCAAAATTTCATCAGGCTCGGAATAAAACTGTAGATTTGTATACAAAACAAGTACACACCTCCCGCCCGGGACATTCGTCTTTATATAATAGAGAGAACAAAGAATTTAGAAGATAGAAGATAGAGGATAGACGATAGAGGATAGAAGATTTATATATATACCTACAATTTAATCCCATTGCTCCATATAAACATAGAAAAATTATTGATGCGTTAAACTCATAAAAAAATGTCAACTGTTGATTCATCATATCTGTTAGAAAGGATTTCATTTCGTTGACCTGAGCGCCACAGTTGACTTTTCACAGGCCGGGATGCTTGTCGATGTGACGGGTACCCGAAGATTTATGTATTCAAATAGTATCTATGTAATACTATGTACTTATGTTCAAATACTTGAATTGATTCGGAATAACAGCCGATAGTATGAATGTGTTAAAAGTAAGAAATGCATGCCAGGACAGAGTTATATCCTGTTACACGATTATAGCAGCTCTAGATACCGGAATGGTGGATAATAATAGAGTCGTTTTTCCATTTGCTTTTGGACAAGTTTTACGCAGTTATGGACATCTTCTTCCCCACTCCCTTCAGTCTCACAACATATCCCAATTGGGGATGACGTAGTCCCACTGGCTCAGGACAGTTGGATCTCTTGTGCGGTATTAACATTAAAAAAAATGTGTTTGAATATGGTTAAGGTACGAAATGCGTGTCAGGACAGAGTAATGCTTTTTTAGTCTAGAATAAAGTTTAAAATTAGTTTTAATTAAACCATTAATTAGCCAGTCCGTTGTCAAGCCTCTCCAAAAGCCTTCTAATCTCAACAAAAAAGCAAACCTTCGCATTAATATTATACGACTACAATAATATGAAATATGTATGTAAAATTATTATTCAGATAAAAAAAGGCGTTAAAAACAGCACTTAAAAGCTTTCCAAGAAGCTCCCAGTAATCTCCTGTGTGTTTATCACCTCAGACGCTAGTCAGAAGTTAACTGTTTATTGTTCCAGCCGGCGGTTACGTTTAACTATTCCACCTTCCAGTCTGGATGAATATTATCCTAACGCCAAGGTGATCTCGCTAATTAAGCGGGCGTCTGGCGTAGTACCTACTATCGTGACCTACATTAGATAATTTAAACAATTTCATCAAACCCTTTCGCGTTTATGTGCGCCTGGTAGCTACAGAGCCGGACCCATATCATTACAAAATGAAATCTTATTTCAGGTATATTCTATTATGATGATAAATTCAAATGATCAATTTACAGGAGATGAAATTACACTTTAAACCCTTGATTTTTCATGTAATAAATATAATCATCTGCAGTTAACAAGTTATACTCTGATTGGAACGCAGTTAACAAGTTATGCTCTAAGAACATTGCTCTGATTGGAAAGCAGATAACAAGTTATGCTCTAAGAACATTGCTCTGATTGGAAAGCAGTTAACACGTTATGCTCTAACAACATTGCTCTGATTGGAAAGCAGATAACAAGTTATGCTCTAAGAACATTGCTCTGATTGGAAAGCAGTTAACAAGTTATGCTCTAAGAACATTGCTCTGATTGGAAAGCAGATAACAAGTTATGCTCTAAGAACATTGCTCTGATTGGAAAGCAGTTAACAAGTTATGCTCTACGAACATTGCTCTGATTGGAAAGCAGTTAACAAGTTATGCTCTAAGAACATTGCTCTGTTGGAAAGCAGTTAACGAGTTATGTTCTAAGAACACCCCTTTTTCGCAATCAACACAATCGACACGACAGTAGCCCTGACTTTCAGAATCATTATTTTTTCTTACGCTCTCACTGCAGACATTCAAATATCTTTACTTCACCCTATAAATCACTTGCTGAACCGCTGCAAACAACATGTCACGAAATTATCGTAGAAAGCAATCACTTCGCTGCAAAAGTTCTTTGTTTCAAATTATTTTATTGAATTTATACATATATTTCGATCGGTTTCGGTTAATCTTAACTTTCCTCAGGACCTTAATCATATGAACCAACTTAAAATACATAAATCTATTAGGACAAAGAAAGTAAAATGAGAAAACCGAAACCGGTCGACATATGTATAAATTAAATAAAGCGGTTTTAAGCAAATAGCTTTAATCATTTTTTTACATGAATACCGCACAAGAGTCTCAACTGCTCCCAACCGTCTGGAGTCAGTGATACTATGGCATCTCCAATTGGGAAATGTTGTGAGGCTCAAGGTATAGGGGAGGGGAAAGAGAAAGGGAAGAGTAAGGTGGGTAAATGCCTGGCTATTCAGATCTTTATCATTTTATTACTAAAACACAATGCTTTGTCCTTAATATTCACAGTTGGGTTTACTAAAACTATTCAAATTAATTTTATATGAAAAGAAAAATAAAATTATTTTATTTAAAAATATGCAAAATTCACCAATCCTTCCATCTGCAATTTACCCTTGTCCCATAATATCTATATATATATATATATAAATCAATGAAAGTTTGTTTGTTTGTCATCGATGTTCTCGAAAATTACTCTACCGGTTTCGCAGAAAATAGCAGTTTATTTTTATTAGTGCCGGGAACGTTTAGAAAGTAATTTGAATGAAATCCAATATGTAAAACTGTTAATATAACGTTTTAAAATTAGTATGAAAAACATTGAACCCGCCTTTAGGTTAGCCCGTAGATAGCTCTGGTTAGCCACAGATTGCATATTAAAAAGAAGGTTTTTTTGGGTAGAATATTTTCAAAATGGAAAACACGAGTAGGTACCTACTTAGCAACTTTATGATTTAGATATACTTTGAAAAAATAAACTTCATAAATTTGTTCAAAAAAACTCCCGCTACACATCAGCTAGTATTAAATAAATAAATAAAAAAATACAAATTACTTTCAATTTAGTACTGAGATTTGTCAATATTCTCTTTTCGAATATGTATTAAGGCACAAACAAATTACCTTTGATATATTTCGGTTATCAATGACGAGGCCCATAAGAGACTAGTGTAATATAATCTTTACTAAAATTTACGAAGGTCTGATGTTTATATTTTGTATTGATCGGTAGTATTAATAATCACAGCAAATTTACGCATTTTCGAGCTGATTTAATTCATTTTTATGCTAATTTCAGCATTTTCGAGCGGTTCCCAGCGATTTTCAGGATTGTGCGCCCTAAAAAGACGTTACATCTGCTCCTAGGTTGATGCGGCTCTGGTTACCTGGGATATACTTATACAGGGAGCTTTACAGCAATACGAACGGTTAAAATAATGCCACTAAATAATTCCAGATTAATATTCCTAAAAATATTGTACGGTGTTCTAGGAAGTCGGGATTCTGAATAATATAATGTAAATTTTTTCAAATATTTTTTGAATTTTTTCAAATATTTTTTGAATTTTTCAAATATTTTTTGAATTTTTTCAAATATTTTTTGAATTTTTTCAAATATTTTTTGAATTTTTTTATCTTTTTTAGAATTTACAGAATGGACACTTTTACATTTATTGAAAAAAACTGATTAGAAAATTATTCCGTTGTGAAAGACCACCATTTTGAAACGAAATATTGCTTGTGACTCCTTTAGCTATATTTGCCACTACTTAGATCAGAAAAGTCAGTCAATTCTTTGCTTTACGATTTGAAATACATTTCCCACCCAACAGATCAAAATTCGTCAACTGTGAATAAAGCAGAAAAACTTTTTGTCTGATACCTAAAGCACCAAAAAAGTTGCACGGTGAGCTTCGCCATCATGAAATTCACTCGCTGTTTTTAGCTCGTAACGTCAATCATCAGATATTGAACTTTGAAATTCATTTTTACCGTAAAAAATAGGACCTCACTCCATACCGTATATTCTTTTTTTTTAATAATTATTCAATAAGATGAAAATGTTGACATGAAATGTTATTACCTGAACAAAGTCAGGTACTAAAACCGCTAAACATATGTAATTTGAAAATCTTTCTGGGGTCTTACTAGATTCATAAGAGAATCCATTTGATTTCTATAGCTTGGTAGAGAATTGCAGGCATTACTGGACGTGTGCGTAAATCCCGCAGAAAGGGCACGAATCCGAACACGAACAAATCCCTTATGGACAAACCGGACCACAAACAAAATATTTAAAAAATATTTTTATCGTGAATACAGCACAGGAACCTCTCCGAAACCGATGGGACTATCGCAAACACATTTGGGGTATGTTGTGAGAAACGAAGTCTAAAAAGGAAGGAATTGTGGAAGAAGAAGGTTGTTAATGCACCTGCCTATTCAGATTAGATTACTAAATACAATTTATTAATTTTGTTTCTGAAAGGCAGACTCTCACCAGCACCATAGATACTGAGCGCATCAACAACTCCAAACGAGGTGTAAAAACTCATTGTCTAATTTTTATCAAAAACATACCACATTGATTAAAGTCCCCTTTTTGCCCACCCCGTGGTTCAAACCAGTGATCCCTGGGTCCAGAGTCAAGTATATCGAAATAATAAAAATATTAATTAATGCTTTTTCATATTATCACTAAGTGCTGTTAGGCTAGCCACATACATTTCCATAAGTCGCACTTGGCTGGAAGCAGCCATGGCTGCCTGTGGCCATGTTTCGACTGGCTCCCGCAGCCAATGATATCTGACGGCCGCCGCAGACTGGCTGCCTAGTTCACGGCTGGCCTTAGTGTATTGTGGTGTGACAGTTATTACAGCCAAACAAACGATTATTATAGAATAGAGGAGGTAAAACATTTAATACGAACATTGAGTAGGGATACTTAACACTTTAGCTAATTTATTTACACGAACGGAGAAAACTAACATTAAACAATAAAGGCAATTAACTGATGTAATACATGCAACTGTCATGAGAAAACACTTATGTAGTTAGTATTCATTAAATAGAGAAACAAACAAGTTAATTACGGGTACCCTCCTCTCAAAATTAGGGTTTCAATTAAAGGTTTTACTGTCACAATAATAATTACTAATTACGCATTACAAAGGAGTAATAGTAACAAAACTAACCAAATGATTGGATTAGTTAACTTTATATCCATTGTAATTGGAATTAAAACGTAACGTTGCATGGTATAATTATTTATTTTTTATTTTTTTACAATCTTTGAGGAAAAGGTGGTATCCCGGCCCCCTGTTGACTATTTGCGCCCTCAATCGATTTTCGTACTTCTAACAATGCCATCTAGGAATTTTTATGTAAATTAGGTTCTCCTATGCGCATTGCAGCACAGCAAGTTTGGGCCGGTCTGCTCACGTTTAGCGTAGTATCGGCACAATCTGTCAATCACACGCGGGACGAAAGTTCCACCAAAAAACTAGGGAATTGAGGACATTTGAAAGCAGTTGCGGCGATACATCTACAGATGAAGGAACGCGGAATAGGTAGTTGCCGGAATTAAACAATTCGTATTATTTAAAATTTTACTTCAAATTTGTTGTAAATCTTGTTTGTTGACAATTAGGCCCCCGGAGAAATCTTGTGAAAAATGTGAATACGTGTGTGATTTTTGCGAGAAAATTCTTTTACTAAAAATTGTATGCTATTTTCGTACAAGATGCCTTCTGCATAACATAACAATTACCATCTAATAAATTTGTTTGAAATGAAAAATGTTCTTGTTTTAAGCCGCTTTATTTTATCTATGTATATATTTCTGCATTCAATTGAATTGAATTCATTCAATTGAATGCAGAAATATATATAAATAAAATAAAGTGCCTTAAAACAAAAACGTGTTTCATTTAAATTATAATGTCAAGTCCCAAAATGATTGCTTCCTTCGGTAAATTAATAAATTCGTATTCCTTTATGTGTAAAAATTGCTTTTCTTCGATTTTTGGAAGGGGCCAAATTACCGTCACTTGAAAAAAAAACCATTTTTACAAATCGTTTTTTAGTTTTGTCAGAGAGTCTTAACTTCATATCAAATTTGAAAGTCGAAAGCTTAATAATTTTCCATTATTATCAACGATATTTCAGACTATTTCGAATAAAAAGTGAGATTTTATGATAAAAAATCAAACTGAACGGTCGCAATACCTCTTCCTCTCCGTAATATTAGTTTAAATTAAATATTACAATCTCATTTAGAATTAATTTGTTATCCAGTAAAATCCTTTACCTACCTCCGATAGGATGGGATCATAAAGAAAGTAAATATATTTGCCTTCTCTATGAGGCAATTAAAACGGAAAACTTTTGTTCCACTTTCTAAGTTTAATACCGTCTCAGTTCTAATTATTTCTATTCTTCTATAACTTGAGCCATAAATTGCCTAGGAGAATTTTTAGTCGACAGGTCCTGTCTAAATTACATAACCGTTAATTTACATTTAAATTGATTAATTAGAATGTGAAACTAGCGGAACTATTCCATTTACTTGGGAATATTTCCTTTAGAGCAGAATCGGCAGATGTCGCCCACTGAAATCTTTCGTATAAGAAGGAACGATGGATTGTATATTCTGTATAATTGTGCTGTTGCCATGTGTAGGTATCACAACCAGACATGACACGAATAAGTTCTCTCCCAGATGCATTACAAATGTATTTCAATACATCATGTTTTAAACTTGTTGTTCGACTTCAGAAAACAAAATTCGAGTGAAATTGAAATTGAAAAAAGTTATTTTTAAGAAAAATTAAAGACAGTGGCTGCTCGTGACTTTTGCGTCAGCTAGAATGGTAAGATTAAAACATACGCCTTTATTGATGTTCTAGCTAAAGAAAATGTACGTTTGTTTATAATTTTTTTTAATGGATATTTTTGGGACTCTTTCAGTTACGTGGGGACGTTTCCCATCCAACTGAAAAAATCTCCATATAACAAAAAATATGTTTTCAAAAAAACTTGTTTGTCTATAATACAACGTCGTATTTATTAATCTCTGCACCCCAGCTCACTCAAAAGTCACGAGCCGCAACTGAAAATAACCCACTGCAAAACTTTTCTAATAACTGTAAAAACTCGATCTCGACGGCCTCCGTGATCAAGGGGTAAGGCTCTCGACTACGAATCCGAAGGTCGCGGGTTCAAATTCCGGAATGCGCAAGTAAATTTTATTTAATTAATTTGTGCTGTTTCACAATTAATTCATTTAAAAATACAAACACGCTCCAGAGTGGAAGATACTCTCAGTATCGCCCTGGTGAACGACCACCATTTAGAATTGAAACGTTGCTTGAAATGGCTTTTAGTCGTGTTTGGTGACCAGATCTTAATAGCCGGTTATTTCCCCACCTTCATGTTCCCCTTCTCCTCCCCCTCCCCAATACCTTCAGCCCCACAACATTCCTCAATTGGGAATGCCATAGTCTCACTGGCTCCAGACGGTTGGGAGCAGTTTGGGACTCTTGTGTGGTATTCATATAAAAAAGCTATCTACCTGTTAACTAACCATCACGCCGTTTCTCCGTAGGGGTAGGTAGAGAGGATAGACCACCACACAACTCTATCTTGGCACAACTTCCTTACTTCAATCTTATGTCTTCGGTACTACTTGGCGTTTTCCAAATATGCTAAAAGATTTGTCCTCAGCATGCTCTAATTAATATGATTCTTCTGTAAATAACATGAAATTCCATTTCAGGATGACAACCAGGGAGTCATGTTTGTATCTTTTGCATTAGCTAATGAAAATTAAATTTGCCATAAGCAACACATTTTGACAATTTTCGTAAACGCAACGTCGTTTCTTGCATTTGCGTTATAGGTTTGTCTCTTGACGTAAATGCAAACTTCACTTGTTAGCATGATATGGATTATCAAATTGTCATAACGTATTGTTTATGGCCGATTTAACATGCGTTAGCTAACATAAAAAAACACAGACTTGGCCCCCTGATTAGTATTACGTTTAACATTGTTTGGTATGATTACACCTCCATTTGGGCTGCTAATCGACTGGATAATCTTATTATTACAATTTATATTTCTCTTCCGCCATTAGCACCTGATAACGGAATCTTGAATACATATTTTCGCATCACAAATAAATAACAATCTCTTTTGAGTTGTTTTCTCGAAATTGGACAATTATTTTCCCACTGTTTCTTCCCTCATCCCGCGAGAAACAGAAAGTAATAAACCTCTCAACCAACTATTAACTAATAGTATTACTCAACATTAAGTATTAACTAAACAGTAGTTAGCCAACTTTTGGATAGCGCCCCTTATTTTAATATGGGCCAATTTCCCAGACACACCTTAAATTCAAATCTCCAGATTCGGCATAGTTCCCAGTGCCTAGACGGGAGCTGGAGACAGGATGTAAAACTTTGGCCGTAAGATAGTCTGCCTCTGCCCCTTATTCAATCTTACCTGATTACTTTCTCGGAAAACTTTAACCCGACCTTTCGAATGGGGACCTCAACCTTTCAAATGTTTGAAAATTCCGTTTATTTTATACAATGAGGTCTCCTAAATTTTATATCTATGAAGAGGTAGTTTCTTAATTTACTTATTATTAGAAACTACATAAATGAGCATGCGAAAATACAAAACATGGCCTCCTTGATCGAGGGGTAAGGCTCTCTACTACGAATCCGAAGGTCGCGGGTTCTAATCCCGGCGTGCGCAAGTAAATTTTATTTAAATAATTTGTGCTGTTTCACAATTAATTCATTTAAAAATAATATATAGTATATTTGTATTCATTTAAAAAAAACATAATTTTGTTTTACAGAATAACAGTTTATAAATGGTATATTAATTATTATATTTTGGATCTTTTTGTGTTTTTTCTTAGTCCTCCTCACTGGGGGTCTTGTTCGAAGGCGGACTAGCGTAATGTAATTCAATAACAATAATAATGTTTTATTATCTTCTTTTTTTTATAACAAAATAATAAAAATAATGATATCCTCAGTGGGATTTCCCGCGCAGAGGATTTCATTTACAAAATATGAAATTACATTATATTAAATTGATTAATGAAAAAAATAAATTATAAGGTGACGTGTTTTAAGTGCAGTTGGGTGGTTTCGGTGTTATTCTGTATTTGGTGTTAATTTTTTTTTCATATTTCAGATAATATAGATATTCGATGTCATCTAATTAAGTGAGAATTTGATGTCGTTTTTGTCAACTTCTTTCTGCCAAACTTTAATTCTTGACTTATAATCATTACTTTATATCTGTTTTAGATCTGGTGAAATGATGTTGTGGAGTTTTGTTGCAAAACATATGTAGTTTCTTTGTCCGGTAGTGGTTTTATAACATGGGATATTTTTTATGTAATTTTATATGTTTCGATCTAGTGTCATCAATACGTGATCTAGTGGGGTATTCCGTATTTTTGAATGGTTTCAATAGTATATTTTTGGGATATATTTGTAGTACATTTGGTACGTTTAAACTATTGAAGATTTCTATCGAAGGTGTTCTTATGAGTACTTTAAGTACGGTATTCATGATTCCTTTTGGAAATATATGTTGCAGATCGCCATCCTATAATTCCGTATTCAATTCAAGAGTGACACAATGCTCAGTAGGCTTTTTTCATATCCTTTTATATATCTCATTTCTTAGATTTTAAGAAAATATATTAGACTTGTGTGCTTTCCCGTAATACCGGTAATGTGTAGGTCGCTTCTAAGATGTTCACCAATTACTGTACCTAGATATTTAAAGATGTTTATTATATTTAAAGATTTAATAATGCAAATAAAATTAATTTTTCTATAACTCCAAAAATGACGAATTTACGAGCTTTCAAAGTGAACTTGGGAAAAACGTATACCCACGATGTCACGAGTCACAATTCAGTATAATTCACAATTCGAATAACAGTAACGGATACTGCCGCGACTACGATATCTATGGCCGCGCCAGTCATTTTATGAACCGTGAAATCACACGCTAACACTTTGACGGCTTGTATCTTCCGTTGTATTCGATATTTTTCAAAAATTTAATATGTTCTGTCCTTAGCATACTCTAATTAATATGATACATTTGTAAATCGCATGAAATATTTTTGTTGGATAGAAACTTATTATGTTTTCAGCTTTATAGGTCATAGGTCGCGTGATGTGAACAACATAATTTCGCACGATACATATTTTATCTCATTAATTTAAAAAGGTAAACAAGATAAATCAATATTAGAGTCAAAGATATCCCCTGAAGAAAACGCTGATTTTATTGCAAAAATGGCCAAAAAGGTGTAATTTCTTTCAAGAATTAGGAAAAAAAATTCATTGTGAGGCTAATGGTATGGGGAGGGGAAGGAGAAGGGAAGAGGAAGGTGGGGAAATACCTGGCTATTCAGATCTGGTCACCAAACACGGCTAAAAGCCATTTCAAGCAACGTTTTCAATTCTGAATGGTGGTCTTTCACCAGGGCGATACTGAGAGTATCTTCCACTCTGGAACGTGGGTAAATATACCATATATTATTTTTAAATATTTAATTGTGAAACAACACAAAATAATTAAATAAAAATTACCTGCATACGCCGGGATTAGAACCCGCGACCTTCGGATTCATAGTCGAGAGCCTTACCTCTAGACCATGGAGGCCGTATTTGACTACATGAAGTGTAACTATTTTAAGTTTAATAAATGAAACTTTAAAAAGTAAATATAGGACAGTATTAATGTTGGTTGTTGGCGCCTGCCTTGAGGGTTGCTTGTAAAATTCATTAATTATAAGGCCATCCCTCTGTCTGCCGGTTTAAGTGCCCAAATCGCTGGAATGACTCCCTCTATAAGTGTTGAAACAAAATAATTACTTACTAACGGGTTTATGAGCGGGGAATATTTCGTTATTATTTATTATTACTTCGGAGGAAGTTCGGACAGTTTGCAGACGGTGCTGGTCCCGGCGTTGTCTGGGAAGTTTGGGACTTGCCAACTAATGAAATAAGGAACGGCGCTCTGAGCCGTCGCGGTGCTAACTTTTATAGCAAATTCCTGGACTGGTAACTATAACCTGCCGGTTTTATGAATATAATCATTCTTGTTTACTGCTTTCATTAATACCCACAAAGCAAGGAAGACAGTAAGATTTTCTTTCTTATAATGTTGTAATTAATATAATAATTGCATAGGTAGATTTATCAAATGTAATATAACGCACCGCTCTCCTTTTTTAAATTTCTTTCATGTACTGCTGTTTTTTTTTATTTGAAAAGTTTTATTCACTATGTACTTTTGTTACTTGAATTTATTATTTCCTTACCGGTTTCGACACATCCGTATCATTACAGAAACAAGTACAGAAACAAACTAGCCATCATTAGATGAGGGTAGTGAGAGTGGTGATTTGGAGGGGGCGTCATTAATAATGACGCCACAAAGTCATAACATTTCGTTTGAAGAAAATATAATATTAATTTAACCTTTGTTTACTATATGTTCTATATGTACGCACGCGTACGACGGCCTACGTAGTCGAGGGGTAAGGCACTCGACTACGGATCCGAAGGTCGCGGGTTCAAATCCCGGCGTGCGCAAGTAAATTTTATTTAATTAATATGTGCTGTTTCACAATTAATTAATATAAAATAATATATAGTATAATTGCGCACGTTCCAGGGTGGAAGATACTCTCAGTATCGCCCTGGTGAAAGACCACCATTCAGAATTGAAACGTTTGCTTGAAATGGCTTTTAGCCGTATTTGGTGACCAGATCTGAATAGCCAGGTATTTCCCCACCTTCCTTTTCCCCTTCTCCTTCTTCTTCCCAATACCTTCAACCTCACAACATTTCCCAATTGGGGATGCCATAGTCTCACTGGCTCCAGATGGTTGAGAGCAGTTGAGACTCGGTATTCATGTAAACAAAAAAAAAACATATTACACTTTTATGTCCTTCGTGAACTTTGATTCATTATATACTCTCTGATGTTGCCACATAATTAATGTCACATTTAATAGTTTCTTTTTAAAATTATTTGTGCTATATTCTTATACTGCGACATGCAATTATTGTTTATGGTATATTTATACCGTTGATATTAAATAAATAAATCATGTTATTCGATGGTAAGGACTATGAGCATCGGGAGATCACAACGATTCTGAAATTTGCCGCAGAAGTACTACTGTTTGGAGCAGTCACTCAGCTATCTGAAAATTCATGGGAAGTCGCAGTCGCAGAAAAAATCTTATTTGATATTCTCGTTTGTTTTCCTGATACGCACCATGATTCAATAATTAGTTTTGTCATTGAAGAAGATAATATTAACACATCTCAAATGAACCACGAAACCGAAAAAACAACAGAAATTAAAAAGATTTCAGTCGCATCTGGGACTCGAACCCAGGACCTCTACCTATCCGGGGTAACCGCTTAACCAACTAAGCTAATGAGACCAGTACAATTTAGGCCATTTACACCGATATCATACTTCATGTTCAAGATTTATTAATATTATCCTCCATTTTTTATAAATCCCATATTATTGGCTGCTGTCCTTATGATGATTGCAAAGTTTCATCCAGAACTCAATTGCAATCGGAACATGCCCAGATGCGACTGAAATCTTTTTAATTTCTGTTGTTTTTTCGGTTTCGTGGTTCATTTGAGATGTGTTAATATTATCTTCTTCAATGATTAAAATATTGCAATGAGGTTTACAAACTTCAATAAGTTATAAAAAATAAATTGAATTAGTTTTGTATTATTATTATTTAGATTTGGTTCCATCGGACATTGTAGTGAAATCCCCTTTGCCCGCCAGGCATCTACGCCCTTGGTTTTTATTATCCACAAATGTACCTTCTAAAATAACAAATTATAGATATTAATTATAAAAATAAACTCGTTGCAGCAGTGTTGATTGTGATTACACGGTGCCGTTGACGCAGGACTTACTAGATTGGCCTTTGGTGTATAAAATTGGTTAAAAAAAGAACCACCTATCCCGGTAAAAAAAATAATAATTGTGCGACTACGTTAATACTCGCTTCCCTTATACAAATGTTCATAAACTCAATCAATATTAAACAAATTATTATAAGCAATAATTATTATCTGAAAAATCATACAAATTGAATAATCTTTTTATCATTTTTCACGAGTTTCGTTCAAAATTGGATAAGATTTCGTTTGAATGAATGCGAATTTGATTTTTCGAAGCATTGCGATTATAATATCATCGTTATTGTATCGTCGGTCTTTTGTTTAGGTTAAAATTTGTTTAAGGCGTTGCAATGGGAAGTAATGAAAAATCATCTGTTTTCGGTTTGAGAATTTGATGCACTAGAAATATCATAGATTTAATTAAATACTGCGAGTTGAACACACCTTGGCCTTTAGTTTAAGTGGCCATTTTTTTGGTGTGTCTTTTTATAATCCTAGAAAAAAAAAATAAAGTATCAGACATTAAAAAAAAAATTAAAGCGCAAACTCTCCTACTTACGAACCCCTTTTCCGATATTGTCGTATTGTTCATTGTGGTAAATTAAGTTTTTTAGAATATGACCGTTAAACATTTTAATAATTATGTGTGAGCTTTACAGAATAGAATCAAACACGCATTTTCGTGGTTGTTTTTTTGCGTAAATCGAAACATGCGGCCGATGTTAAGCGGGAATCTCAACCTTGTCGCCACCTGCATAAGAAGCGAGTGATTTTGTTGGAATTTTAGCCGGTGGATCGCCTTAAAGCGCGTTCACGTCCATGTCCGAACGATTAATTCGAAACCTCTTCCGATTATAACAACATCTTGAAATCGTTATTTCGATTATGCCGAACGTAATTCTATTAAATTTTGGCCTCTTGAACAGTCGGTTAAATCGGAAGTTATTGTCTAATGATTTTTTAACTTAAAAGAAGTAATGTTTTCAGCGCATTGCGGATAGAATACAGTTGTCGGTATAGTGAACATTGAGCTATATTTACATTATTTAGTCGCTATAAAAAAATCTTATCAATTCAATATCGAAGGAAAGTAATTACAACTTAGATTTTAATAGATGTAAATCGATAGAGAAATGTATTTAGGTTAGGTTACGAGAACTGCATTTTCGATTTTTTGTGATTTGTGCCTTTAATCCTCCATTGAATGTCAAATTTTGGGATACCCATTAATGCAATAATTTTGTCATTTGTGTGGAGGACCGTTAAATACCGTGTCTTTTTTGCTTGATCTTTACGTAGGAAATGTGTTGAAAGGGACATTTTTTGTAACACAAACTGAACAAATAGTAAACATCTTTTGTTGTTTACGAAATTTGTTCTAGTTTCAACCAAGGAGCTAGAACGTACTCGTACACGTAGAGCAAATGGATAAAGAAAGGAGAGGCGTGAGAATATATATTTTTTATTATGTTGTATACGCCCTTAGGGGCTTTTACATATTTAATTATAAAATTTAAATTGTAATAGTGGCACAGGTGTAAAACATATTATAGTAGGTGCACCGATAGTATAGATCGTATTCACAAAATCCAACAACAAAATAATTAATACGTCTTACAAAAAAATTCAGCAATAAAATTGTGTACGTATAATTGAATATAATTTGCAACAAAGGCGAATATGCAAAACACATAGCACATTCAATCATACTAAGAGTAATGCTCTAGCCACGTATCTTTTTAGTAATTGTTGAGGATGCATGCTATTATAGTCTTCTTGTATTTGCATTTCGTGCAGTTGATATATCTGAAAAAGTATTACCTTCTGCGTGAAGTCTAGGTACAAGCGAGTTTTTGAATGGCTCAGTCCTGAAATTATCGTCACAGTTGAATAAAAATTTGAATCGAGTAGTTCTAGTCGGAATATTAAAGTTAATTACTTGAGTCGGATCATGCCAAGAGTCGGAATAACAGAGTGTGTATGAGACGATGCATGAGTGTGAGTGAAGCAACGATCGTGTACCAATATAGACTTGTTGTGAAGTGATCCATCCTCTCTGCCTACCCTTCCGGCGAAGTGGCGTGCTGCTTAGTAAGTTAGTTAGTATACCTATCTAGGGTAGTCTAAGCCAATGCGTGCGCCATTAGAACAACGAAACAGCTTTATTGCCAATGGTCGCCTTCTTCAGACGTTCATCAGGCCGTTCGTACTGGATAATTTTTTCTTTAGGCGATTATTATCTTAATGGTCTACACGTGTAGGGATATTGTTTCAACACACAGTGGTTTTTTAAATCAAAATTCCTGGCCACACAACTCTAAATTTAGCAGACTGACGTGGAAACTCGTTAAAAATGTTTATATTTTTGATTCGAGGAATTAGGTCAATAATCAGATCGATGGTAAGCAAAATACAAAAATATCGTATCTGTTTTACTACCAAAAGTGATTAATTTTACATATTCGTAGAAACCATTAACTTTGTGTCTTTCCATAATTCTAATATAAACACATACATATGTTATTGTGTTCCAGTTTAATTTGCAGAAACAATTTTTTTATTTATAGTTAAAAATTTTAATAATATCTATTATAATTCAATTTAAATAAACGGTTCATTTATAAAATAAATCTGATAGTTAAATTTACCTATCAGATTTAATATTCAATTTTTTATCCTTAAAAAAAACATGCATTTGTTTTAAATCACTTCAATTCGATATGACGATCGACCGGTTTCGAAAGTATCTTTCCTACCTTGGTTATTTTTACACATATAGTATATTTTTCAGTCGCGATGAAGATTCATCAGAATCGAAACTAGTTGACATATATTTATTTATTGTATAATATACGCCCTAAAAGGGGTTTTTACATGTGAAGTTAGTTATATGTAAGACAGGTGCAAAACACATCACAGTAGGTTCAAAGATAATATATCGAACATATACAGGAAAACATAGTGTACCATTCTAAGTAATAAGTTCAGAGGCCAAAAATCAAAACATACCTTACATTTACTGTTACTTATACTCTAGACACATATATTAATAATTATACAAGATGTTTGCAATAATCGTTTGTTTGTACTTGTATTCAGAGCAGTTGAAAATGTCTACTATATCTGAATATGTATTACCTATTGTGTGAAGTCGAGGTACCGGTGAATATTTGAATGACTCAGTTCTGAGATTATTGTTACAATAAAATAAAATTTTAGATCGGGTAGTTCTAGTTGGAATATTAAATGTAATTAAACTGACGATATCAGGGCTGCCTATAAAACCATTAACAATATTGAAAATAAAAGTCAAATCAGAAACAATTCTTCTATCTGATAGTTTTAATAATTTTAGTTCTTTCATTAAGTGATCATAATTTATAGTTTATACTCGTATATACAAAATAAAAGTGGATTCATACAAAGTGTATTTCTTTTAATTCACGATGTCAATCCACAAAGTGTTTGATTATTATGAAAATCTAAAATGATTATCGTATTTTGTTGACTTTTGATGAGGTCAAAAAATGATTGGAATTTAATATATTTATTATTTGTTTTTTAATATTCATAAATGAAGCGATCATTTCGATATTTGATGTGGCAGGTAATCCGTACAAACATCGAGAACATCGCCGAACCCAGCAGCTTAGCCAATCTCAGCAAAAAGTTTTTAAAATATTAATTAGTTCACTCTCTTTCCTACTGCCCATCCTGAATAAAAAACCCTGTACACGCCACTGATGACGACATGTTGTATTTTTTTACGTTTGAGAATCTCCGCTTTTACAGCGTAGTACTTACTGGCAACACATCTATGGTTTTGATGTGTCTAGACGACCACTTATAAATATATCCTCACGTATAATGATTTACTAAACGCGTAGTTATTAAGTACGACTACGAATTAGAGCCACTCGAAAGTGTAATAAGTAAACGCACCAGGAATTTCAAACAAACGTCAGTTCAAACGTCAACAAGTCAATTTACATGCAATATTTGAACACGCAGCTCTCAAGGCCGTTGAACCTGGAATAACATTTTCAGTAATGAGATGAGGAACAAAATTATTCCATTTATACTTCTCATTTTAATGTTGACCATAGACAATATGTAGTCACGTGATATTTTTTTACAATTTTTTGTTATGATTATAAAAAATCACAGAAACCTCATAAGGTTCATAAATCAAAAAATATATATATAAAGAAGTTCATACGCATGTGCATGCGTACACTTGACCTATATGCAGCAAAAGCATATGCATACTGTAGTGTAAGTGTACGCACTCTGCTTTCAATCTGCTTTTGGTTGCAAAATGATCTCTCTGAATGCTTTCTTATGTGTGGAAAATTTCACTGTACTTACGAATTACTGTCGGAATTAAGCATAGCGTGTGTTCTAGGACAAATGTGAGTATCCCTCTATTCTCCCTGTGTACTCGTAACGACTTGACGGTTTTATTAATTGGCTGTTTCATAAATAAGCAAGTAATAACCTGAATAGTAAGCGGCAAATGTTGTTTGTGCGGTGATGAAGGATTTAGGAAACTGATTGAACCCACAAAGACTGGGTGGGAACCCGATGTGTAGAACCGCTCGACCATCTAAACGATGTTTCTCTTTAGAATCCGGCTTCAAGTCTTCTCGTCACAAAAACAGTGCATTCCCAGATAGGAAAATCCCTTAGAGAAACCTCGAGACCTACAACGTGGAAATAAAATACTCACATCTATGGAATAAGAATGATATCAAACTGTCGGCATCTGACAAATAGTACTTCTATGGAGCATTCATTAAAGAAATCGTTAAATTGGCATTGTAAATATGTACACAACTTAACATTCCCAGAACTAAACACAGGCAGCATCAAAGAGCGTTCTGTTAGGAGCCGCATAACTTTAAAATACCGGGCCACCATACCTTTAAAAAATGTTGACACATGGGCACTAAGCCTACCCACGCGTTGCACGTAGTCCCGTGTGATAAGGCAGAGAGGTGAAGCCAAACAAGGTGCGCGTTTATTACACAGGCAATTACAGGTAGTTAAAAATTACTCTGACTGCATATCAGACTAATTCGCGTGCGGCACCAATTACGAAATACTTGAAATGAAAAATGTTCTCTGAAAACCGCTTATAATATGTGATGGAAAATGTCAATGTGACGAAACCCGCGTAGAAAATGTCTCATTAAATTATACTGGACACTATTGGAGCTAATTATTGTCTTGCAATTGACCGGCTATTAACCGAGTGGACACATGCGTTGGGTTCCCACCCAAGCATCAAGGATTCAATCATCTGGTTCAATCATTCATTGCAGAAGCAACGTTTTCCGTTTATTATTTAAATACTTCAATCATTGAAGCTTTTCGGTATTTACATAGTAAAACTTAAAGCATATAATATGAGAAATATTTAAGCAATAAAGAGCCCTGATGAGCGTGTAAAACAATAAAGGATAGAAATATAGAAGTGAAGAACAGATGTATCTAAAGAACAAAGCAAAAAATTAAATCCTGTGTAGGTATTCAACATTGGAAAGATAAAAGAAGAAAAAATACTTAATATAAAGTATATTAATATAAGTTAATATAAAATATGAATAATTATGATTGTAGTAGAAGGAATAGGTAAATTTATCGGGCTATTTGTAAACACGTAATGTTTGTATTTCTTTAAAAAAAGGCTTTTGTTGATCCCAATATTTAAAAAGCTATTAATTCTAATAAACCCAAAGCTTTCTTATCGTCTATGAGGGACCACTGGCATCGAAAATACTATGTACTGAGCAATTGAACCAAATAAACAATTTATTCACATTAGAAAATAAGTGTATATAAGTTATTCTATCGTTTCCAGAAGCAGATATTTTGTGGCACAACTTGCACTCTTATTTTTAAGGAATTCTGCATAGTAACCTGATTTTTAAATTATGCCGAATATATAATCAATATTGAAAGAAATTCGTCGGTGCATTAACTTTAACCCCGAATCTGTCCGTATTTTACGAAAATGCACAATTTAAATACTGCACAAATGACGTGTCGAAAGGTTGTATCTGTTTGACATGTAATATAAAGAAAGATGCTTCAAGGATTTCAGTCCAGAAACACGACAAGCGCGTACTGAGAAACCGTACATTATTGTAATTTTGTTGAAAAATGGTCCTTACGCTAAACAGCTGTGGAACGCACACATTCATTTCACCCTTCCTTCTTTAAAGAGGCAAACATTACCAGGTTACGAATAGCGTGAAAATATTTGAATTCCCCCTACTACCATCACGATAGGAGGAAAATGTTGCTGGTACGCTAATTGAGGACTATCTAGGAAGAGCAATGAATCGGCAACACCTGGTTGAGAACTAGATCGCTTGACCAACTTACCAATCTATTTTACCGCAGTTTCTATTACATTGTACATATTTGTACTGAAAAATATGAATTTGCGCGTTAAATTGTTGCATACGCCTGTTCTCGCGCAGATCACCATTAAGATCTCGGTGTTGGCTCCTGGCTCCTTGGTGAAGTCTCCGTAAGAACTGATTAGTATTCCAATCAATCGGTAGCTTAATAGTCTCATTAGCTGGTGATTTGTAAAAATTCCCATAAGCCTGGCGCGGTTCGATGAACTTGGAGTCCGTGCGCTGATCGTAAAACATTTTCGTTTAAATAAAACATTCAGCGTTTCTTCGGTGCTTTGTTTGTCGTTATTTTATTCTGCAGACAATCATTTTATTTCCACTATCCTCTTGACCAGGACTTCCCAATCTTTATTGCAGCAGCATAATCCATTTCATTCTGGTTCGTACATTATCCACAAATGGGACCTGAATAATTCAGAATTGTATGAATGCTGACGAAGAAAAACAGAACACATCGAAGATTGTCCAATCTACCAGTTTCCCCATGGCACATCTGTGCTGAAACAAGTAACTCCCAATACCGTCGATTAGCTGAATAACCCCAGCATCGCAAAATAACACCCACAAACAAAAAACGAAAATAATAATAAAATAATCATTATTGCCGACGATAAACGAACGGTAACGTTAGGCCATATCGATACCTTAGTTCAATAGGGAAATAACTCAAAATTTCTGGGTTTTGAGTTAATGATGAAAAATGGTAAAGAAACTCTCCCTTCTCATATTTCTATAAAAATGAGTTTAATTCGTCCTAATTATGTAGTCATATAATTCTTTACGGAATTATAATGAAATCAGCACATTCTTACTTTAATGGAGAAACATGTCAAATGTTGCCATTTGGAGCTTAATAAATGTAGCCATTTACACCTATGATATAATAGGTTGATAAATTACTTACATGTTGCATCTATTGTTATTGCATAGGTGGACAAAATAACTTTACATCGAAGCGATGTCTTTATGAAAAATTTTCAAAATAACTTTTCTCAAAATTAGGTATTTTGAGTTAGTTCCCTATCGAACTAAGGTTTCGGTATGTCCTGGCGTTACCTGACATTTGTGTAGCATTATCACATGCCTAATTGACCTACAAGCGTTTTTGATGTAACTACATACAACTAATTAACCACTGGTTAGTAAATAAGCGGTAACTGGATAATTCAACACACGTATGAATTAAAGTACACATTCAAAGTAGGAAAAAATAAAACTATCCCGAAAACCTAATTTATCCTAAACTAATAAACAATACATATTTTTAAATATAATTAATAAAAAGTATTTTTTAATTGATAAACTAAAGTTCTTAAAAACTTAAGACAAGATTTTTGTGCATAGCGCAAAGGGTAACAATTATTATTTTTATAAACAATAATTATTAATCTAAAACACTCATCCAAATTGAAAAAACCTTCCGAGCAAAGATAAATGTCGCCGGCAGGACTCGAACCCGCACCCTTCTAATGTCCGGTCAGATGCTCTACCGTTGAGCTACGTCGGCTTATCGCAAACCCACCAAGTTAATCAATATATACTAGTGTTCCATTCAATAATTACTGTTTTTATTATATTTTCACCTGTAAACAACCAACTTTATTAGTATGAGAGAGGCTTGTAACGGCTAAATCCCTCAAGTCCTGCCGGCGACATTTATCTTTGCTCGGAAGGTTTTTTCAATTTGGATGAGTGTTTTAGATTAATAATTATTGTTTATAAAAATAATAAAAAGTATTTTGTTTACGCCACTGCTTTTAATATATAAATATGTTTCAGAAGCAAAGCTTCCCTCATCAAGATAAACAGTATACATATTTTATTTATATATCGAAAACAGTGATGTAAACAAAGTACTTCTTATTAATTATATTAATAATGACGCCACAAAATAATTACACATATATCGAAGATATTTGACAAAGAAAATGATTAATTAGGTTCGGTTTTCGGGCTAGATTTTTTTTTCATAGTTTCAAAGTCTTTATATCACTTTTAAAAAGTGTGCCCAGTCATACGTGTATTGAATTGTCATGAAACCCCCTTGAGGTGATTTTTTCACGAAAACGGTGCTATAGAATTAATCCAAGTATTATTACAATGATAAAAATTAATTATCTTTTAAAAACCTAAAATATTTAGAAAAACTTGAAAATTGTATCACGAGTCAAAGCCAGATATGTTCATATCTGAAGATGTAGAACTATTTCGAGGAATATACTCCTTCATTCATCTGCATTCATACATACCAATTGTACTCTGTTATTTCCACCTTTGGCATGTGTTCTTGGAGCGTCACCGACTTCTTTCACACAACTGCAAGTTATTCATCTATCTGCTCTTCAAGTTCAATCCATCTGAGCATCTTTCTTCACACGTTGGTCTTGTATTCATAATATTAGTTTCAGATCCCTTTATTCGTAATTCGGTCATGGTTTTACCATTGCATTTCTACATAATCCATCTAATTCCTTCTATAAGATACAGCGCCCTCATTTTTGTCGAAATTTTACGGTGTGCAGCGATAATTGTTTAGTCATTCTTCAGTCCACTTCAGTCCTACCTCTGGCAGTTCCATCCCTCACTGCCATACATTAGGGTTGGTATTATAACTCCTTTGTGGACTGCTAGTCCTTTGAACGTACTGTGAACTCACAGTATTACTAATCTTCATTGATCGAGCATGAATAATGAGTGATTCATCGTTATAAAGGTGGTAGTAGCATTAAGTATTACGAAGTTTAGCGAATGTGTTAACATATTTTCTTTTGTGAAGAAATTGAATATATTTAATTGATTTAAATGTGGTATATTGTGTGTGTGTGTATTGCATGTTACTATTAATATGATTACGCATTTTAACTTATTTACATGTTCTGGTTACTTTTGCTTTAATCGACTTCCCGAATCAATTTCTGAAATAAACTTAGTTACATCGCTATTTATTTTTAGAATAACGAAAAAAAAAACGATTTGATAACAGTAGAGCTTTTTCTTTTGCCCAACTCGTTTTTAGTTTTTAAGGTATTCAAGTCGCGTTCATGGTACAGCCATATTGACTTTGTATCTTAAAGGCTACAATTTGAGACAGGGCTAAATATAGGTTTAACCCTTTTTAAATAACTTTAATATTCTTATAATGTCTGACGATAAAGTGAGCGCACGCGTTATTTCTGCCCCCGCATTCATTATAATGGCACAAGTAAACATGAACGTAAAATTATTTAAAATGAGTGTGGGCATCTATCATAGATGACAACAACCTCAATATTCTATTTAATGGCAGCATACCTTAACCTAAATAATTTTTTTAGTAATATAGATTGACCACCACTTAAAACAATATTATATAATTGCATCATACATTGACCAAAAGTTATAAAAATAATATATAATTGCATCATAGATTGACCACAACTCAAAACAGTATTATATAATTGCATCATAGATTGACCACAACTCAAAACAATAATATATAATTGCATCATAGATTGACCACAACTAAAAACAATAATATATAATTGCATCATAGATTGACCACAACTCAAAGCAGTATTATATAATTGCATCATAGATTGACCACAACTCAAAACATTAATATATAATTGCATCATAGATTGACCACAACTCCAAACAATAATATATAATTGCATCATAGATTGACCACAACTCAAAACAATAATATATAATTGCATCATAGATTGACCACAACTCAAAACAATAATATATATTTGCATCATAGATTGACCACAAATTAAAACAATAATATATGATTGCATCATAGATTGACCATTATCTTAGAGTGTTAACTGATTCTACCATAGATTGACCACATTAACCACAACAAATCAACATAATAATAACATATCGCACCATGAATGGACAACATCTATAATAATACTAATGCATTGCAATTTATATTAACAATATCTTAAAATAATATTTTTTCAATAAATGTGTAGTTATTTTGTGGAGTACTTTGCTTACACCGCTGTTTTTAATATATAAATATCAACATGTTTCGAAAGCGAATCTTTCCTCATCACAGGATGCGTAGTATTCTAAAGAATAATGATAAGTATATGCAAATAATAAACACAGAAATTTATAATTTAAGAATAGGCAAATTAGAAACATAAACATAAACAATGACTGATGAAAGTAGGTAAGTAATTGATTAAAAAGTTATTACAAAATATTAAATAAAAAAATTAAATTGCGAATTTAAAAAATAAAATAATTTTATTACATTATGTATAAAATCAAGATAATAAAAAGGCATAACAAATAAATTACTAACAATTATTATTATTAAAATTTATATTAATAATATTCCAAATAAAGTTATTAATGTAAAAATAAATTTAAGAGACAGATATTTTTTTTAATATTTGATTTTATTAATAATATTTCATTCATTATTAATATGTTTATCATTTGTCTATACTAGTCATTATGTTTTAGTATATTAAGGAAAGTTTCGCTTTCGAAACATGTTGATATTTACATATAAAAAAAAGTGATGTAAACAAAGTACTTCTTATTAATTTATTAAAATAATATTTTTTTATTGCATCATGGATTGACCACAACTTTAAAAATCTGTCTTTTCGTTTGTTATGTTGCATAGGAAATAGGTATATTAATAACTCATAAAATCATCTAATATTGCGTATTTTAAATAAAACTCCTCTAATAAGCCATTTGATGGCCAATTATTAATGATATGGCCATCTGAACATTACGGATGACATAATGATATAAATAGTAAAGGTTATTTCGATTTTCACACAGGAATCTTCAGTTATCGGGGTAATTTATTCAGCCATTTTAGTTTTAACGAGCTCTAAGAGGATGCTGCCGTATTTTTTTATGTCACTATTTTGTTTGTCACCTGCTTCATTATTATCTTTATTTCTCATTGTGGGAATTTTTTGATATAGGGATAGTCAACACGTGTAGAACAATGTTTCAGGGCGTGTGACGATCAGATTTTAAATTTTGGTGATTTCTGAAAAGGTTGGTCTATTGCAGTATTACAGGCCCAATCTCTCCTCGCAAATCTTTTGAATTTGTTTTTTTTTCAGATTTATGCATGCTAAAATAAATTACGAAAATCAGCGACCCGCATTTTATTTGAAAATATTTGAAAGCGACGATAGAATCAGACTCTAAATGTGAAACAAATAATTTTATCGAAAGAGATATATTTTTTACACAACAAAGCGTGCATTCTGCGTTACTTTTCTTCAACAGATGCTCAGTTTTTTTTGTTACAGAGTGTTAAATAAGTCCATCTTTGCACAGCGTCGCTGGTGGACGGGTAATGTTGACTAGTCTCCTTAGGCGGGCCCAGCTGATCGGGTGGTCACGAGCCCTGGGCGGCCAACTCCGGGGTGACATTGAGAGAATCTTTCAGTCTCACGGAACAACTTGCATTGTCACAAATAGATACGATATAAGAAGTTTACAGAGCTATGAAGAATCGACGTCGATTCTAAAAGTGATAGTTCGCATACACTTCGCCGTAGTGGCATGCAGTGACAAACTAACACCACAATTCCCTTCCACAAGTCCTTTATTTGACCTTCGTTCTATTTTGTTCCCTGCCTAATTATGAAATACGAGTGGTTAGCGAATAAAGTGCATTCTTTATTGCGTCAGACCGTGAGACCTTGAATAGAACAAAACAGTTCCACTTGACGCGACCCCGGTGCACTGTACACTGCACTGTGCAGTTTTGCAGTATGCAGTGCCGAGCGCACTGGAGTGGAACCCTCCCCTAATAATTCAATCCGATGCAACTCGCAGGGGTGGGATATCTTTTTATATTTACAGAATATATCAACTACAATCATTGTCATCTATTTTTTTTATAGAAGCACAAACATTCCCGCCTTATGAATAACCTAAATAAACTGTTGTTTATTCAATTATAGAGGACTTATGTTGGAACCCGACACATTTTTCTACTCGGCTACTAATCCATCGAATTGTTTACCATCTTTTCCAACCACTTTGATTAGAATAATTTCATACTTATCTTTATTTGACTCCCGTGAGGCTTTTACAAAAATAATACATGTTTTTCAATACTAGGGTAAAATAGGAATATGTACATTAGTTAGTTAAAATTACAAAATTAATTGTAGAGATTTAATTTTACGGAAATATATATCAAATGCACACAGAAGTGATATGTTTTCAGGTTTTAACATACATAACTAATTATCTTTGCTATGATGCAGGACGGGGAGGTTTGTAATATGTCAAAAAGGTCTGTATAGATCGGCAGTTCTATAAAGACGCGCTAGTGGCGAGTATATATACGGATAGCTCGTGCTGTGATTGTCACAGTGGTAAAGATGGTGGAGTCGAGTAGATCTGACATAAACCCGGATATTTATAGCACTTAACATTTGAGGACGGTCTATGAAGTTATTCAGTAATTTAAAAAGTATAAGAATATCATTAGTCGTTCTCCGGGTAGAAAATAGCGGTAGTTTTAGATTAGACATACATGTTTTGTGGCAGATATTATTTACAGGTTGTCTCAACTTACTTTGAATATATTTAAGAAACTTGGCTACCTTATTCTTACCAGGCAGATTCAATAGCCGTTCCTATTGTCCAACAATCCTGGAGTTAAGGAATTGGTTAATTGATTTATCCTTCACCTATAAGACCTATCTATCGATGGTTCTCTGAATTTAATTTTTGTGGTATTCTTTTGCGAGGAATTTGTTTTTTCTTTCATCTTAAGTATAGAGTATAATTCTATATATATTCAGAAACAACTAAAGGCAGAACTCCACACTTATTTAGAAGCAACCAAAAGTCTCTGGAATGAGAAATTTCCGATTGCAGCGACAGAAAATTCGACAGCTTTGTTTCTATCTGAGCTTTCAAAGTCAATGCTCAGCTCGCTACCCCATTTCCACCATCAGCTATGGAGCTTTTAAATATCTATTTGACTGTAAAAAAAATTGTAAAATACTGCATGGTTTCATTAATTCGATTTGCTCTTAGTGAAATTTATATTAGCTTATTCATTAGTAATATATTGTATAATTATAATTGATTCCAGTGGCGGCTTATGACTTTTGAGTGAGCTAGAGTGCTAAGATTGAAAAATACTACGTTATTGATGTTGTCGAAGCTGAAAATGATTTTATTTTATTTTAATTAATTTAGATGGTAGGTGGGGCACTGACCTATCTACTATCTAAATCTCCATACAAAAAATTGAAATTTTGAAAAAAAATAAAAAAATTCGCTTTAACAACATCAATAACGTCGTATTTTTCAATCTCAGCACTCTAGCTCACTTAAAAGTCACGAGCCGCCACTGATTGATTCCATAAAACCATATTTCGGAAAGTGTCATCGTTTCTCTCACCATAATACACCACCAATGGTGTACAAAGGCATATAAAATACACCAAAAATATTCAATATTTATTTATTTTTATTTTTTAAATGATGTTTTAGTTTTCTTCGCATATAACCTGTATCCAAATGTGTCGCATCCCTGCGCCAGTGCGATGCATTTCTGTGTGCACAATAGAAAAAGCTTGCTTGCGCTCATGCCCAGGTGCTGAAATAAAATAATCGAGAGCACTCCGTGCTCCGCTATACCAGCCGCAGCGCGGAGGTCCACCATTGTTGGCCGAGCATTAAGCATTGAGCATTGAGCATTGAGCGAGGGGCATTTGTGCACCGTGCAGTCACCAGTTCCGGGAGAACGACTGCAGAATGGGTGCACTTTGCTTCTCAATTAATTAAACTTAGCTTCATTTAGACGAAAGTCTAGTAAGTATTGCCATATAAATACGTGACTGAATTTGTATTCTTTCGTATCGAAGTATATTCATTTCTCAATTCACTGAATAACCATGAGAAAAAAATGTAGATGAAAAAAGTTGAAACAGTTTAATTAACACGGCTTTAATAGATTATGACCGTTCATTTATCATCAGATTATAAGTACGCACATGCATATAATGCTTTTTGGTCAATAATGTATATTTGAGGCTTTTTTCGTCATTAATGCCTATTTCAGCAAACATTTATTTCAAATCATTTCAGCTTTAAACTAACACTTCGTTTTTCATCCCCTAAAATTAAAACCTATTATTTTATTAAACATGCACGTTGTGTAATTTTGGACATTTTTCACTTTTATCGTAAATTTCAGGCTTATATTTTGGCATTGTTGGTTCATATTTTGGAATTTACGATACAAATTATCCGATGCCTAAATATAATCAAAAAAAAATGTGCGGCGCTTGTCTTGTTTTTTTTTTACAGTTAAATAGATATTTCAAAGCTCCATGATGAGCGGTACGTTATAGCCTGAAAGTAGACACGTTGACGATGCAATTACGAAGATATATACAAGTAGGCACTACTCAAGTGTGAGTTTGAAATAAACAAAAGTAACTACCATATTTTTTTAATTTGTTTTTCGAACTTCACTGTTTTTCTGATACCGCTTCGTAGGTACTCGGATATACGAGTAATATAATTTCGTTTGTTAATTTTTCTCATAAAGTACACCAAAGTAACCTTTGTAGTAACAGGAGTTGTAAAGTTTTTTCTGATTCATCAGACTGATTTTCTGTTTTATGTTAAAGATTATCATCATGATTATTAGTTTGATGAGGTAGTGTAGTGAATAGGTGAATTGAGAAACACGAGTAAAGGGCGTGTGGGGCATTGAGTTTAGCTGCTCCCCTGGTGCATTGTATGCAACTAATGCACCCGGTCTGATGTAGTACGTTCACCATATACTGTTTGGCTTTGTTGATCCTGTCTAAATATGTTTACGAAATGACTCGTGGAATCGGATCTTTGAACAGATGTAATATTATGTTTGCAAGTGTAAATATACATTTTACTTTATTTTCATGTGATTATCAGATCAGTGTTTAGGTATAAGGTATTTAGTGAATCTAAAATAGAATTTTGAATGTTGGAAAAGGGAAAACGATAAAATGGATTTATGTTAGGGAAGGAGAGTTGTTTTTTTTTTGACGATTTAAAGCTTATATTTTGATATTCGTCGCCAGTGTGGAGGACCATCATTTAAAAATATATATCAAGAAATGGTGAATAACACTACCTGTATAACGGCTGTATCAGAGCTTACCTGACAGACTTTAACCAGCGATTCCTGAGCTTTCATCAGCATTGGACAGACGAGACGCGCACCACGTGATGCGTTAAATTGTAAAAAGTGGCGTCAAATGAGTGATTTTTTATTCATTGCAAAAAATGTCACTGGACAGTAAAATGACATCTACATTTTCGCTGGTTAAAGTCTATCGGATACGTGCTAATAATAATACTCTATAGGTATACACGTATATTATTACTATAAATTACCACTTTTACACATCTTTCGATAATTTCTGTAATACCATTCGACGTCTATTTTTGTAACAATATACTATACTTTAAAATTGGAAAAAAAAAATATTTATAAGGGGATAAAATATTTTAATTGTCTTCCTAAAAAAATTATCAAAAAAACATAAAACTAATAAAAAATTAATAAATGAAATCGTAAGTTATGTTAATGCTACACAATTTCAAGTATTAATTGTTTATATACAGCCCTGTTTGTTGTATTTAACTATGTATTCTTATTATTATTAACACGTTTAACTCCTACACCACACTCAAGAGCCATACTCTTCATTGGCATAGTAATATTATGTAATTAATAAATTTAATAAAATATAAATATTTAAAAAAATAAATTAACGAAAAATGAACGGATATGTCGCACATATTGGAAAAATCTTCAAATTTTCAACATTTGACTGTGTTTAGGAAAATGGGGGTAACCCCAATGTTTTATGTAAATTATTTTTGATCGAATTAAATCTTACTCTAAAAAATAAATAATTCATTGGTGTACCAAATATGCAGTCAGTAAAACTGCTAGAACCACATTCATATCAAAATAATTAAATCGTGTTTTGTCCTCCAAACATCATTAATTCATAAAAACTTTAAATTGATAACAAACAACGTTTCCTTTTCTGAAATAATATATTTTATTTTTAATAAATAACTCACTAATGAAATCTTTTTTTTTCTTCAAGCGCATTTTTTAGTTTTTGGGCGTTACTGCCTTTTTCCTAAACACGGTCGTTATGATCCATGAGACGCGACGCATAAAAATACCAACCCACTTTTGCGTCACCGCCTTCCCGACAGATTCGCTTAATGTATTTAGTAATAAATAAATTGAGGAAGTCCGTGACTTCAATCAACTTGTCAAAACAACTTTAAAAATAATGTTGCGGGTGCGTCTTCAAATTGGCCCGTTACTCTGTTGGGCCGTTTTATTCGGGTGCAATTATCGCGCCGTGACGCCAAACTTACGCGCGGCTGAAGTTGCACATTAAAATAAGTTAACATTTTTAGCTGAAGCATAATTAAACTAAATTGTTAGGTACATAATATGTAATAAGGTAAGAAATCTTATATTATGCGAAATACCTGATTTTCGGAATAATATTTTTGCTTCAGTCTTCTATCTGACGAAACCCCGTAAATAAATTAATGTATTTATCATACCTATGGATATACTTTTTAGGAGAAGGGTGTTATTTTGAGGAAGAGCGGTGTTATTTTCATCGAAAGGAACATTATTTTGACCTAAAGCAAGTAGTACTATGAAATTTACAATCGGGGTATGTTGTGGAAGGAGTAGAAGAGGGAAGTAGGGAAGTACTTGGGTAATCGCCAAAAATGGCTAAAGCAATTTAAAGAAATGTGATTATTGTGGTCTTTGGGAGCATTTACCACTCTATGTACCTACTTATCAATTAAAATGTAGAATTTTTTGTCATGTATTTATCCTTGAAGATAATATATAAATAGATTTATAAGCTTCAATAATTTATCCCAATTAAAGCAATTTCAAGCAATGTGATTATTGTGGTCTTTGGGAGCATTTACCACTCTATGTACCTACTTATCAATTAAAATGTAGAATTTTTTGTCATGTATTTATCCTTGAAGATAATATATAAATAGATTTATAAGCTTCAATAATTTATCCCAATTAAAGCAATTTCAAGCAATTTCAAGCAATGTGATTATTGTGGTCGTTGGGAGCATTTACCACTCTATGTTACTTATCAATTAAAATGTAGAATTTTTTGTCATGTATTTATCCTTGAAGATAATATATAAATAGATTTATAAGCTTCAATAATTTATCCCAATAAAAAAAAAAAATTATATCAATCCTAAACTTGTAGAAAAAGTCAATAGATGTCCCATATCGGATAGATATATCCGAGACACTATCTAGTCTGCAAATAAATTTGTTTAGGATCTTGCAGTCATTGAAAGATAGCAGCTAAAAATATATAGGAATTAATTGAAGTTGATATTAACAATACGATATCGATAAAAATGATGGATAAGCAATGGTTAGCTCGACTGGTTAGAGTGCAGGTCCCGGATAGACCTAGAGGTCCTGGGTTAAGTAAGCTTCGATAAATTATCCCAATAAAAATTGGATACACAAATAATATAATTTTAAAAAGATTCTGGACCCATTGCGGATAAACACATTTCTCTCTTGAGATTGCCAGCTTTGAGAGGGTGTGAATACTAACCGTGGCTGGTTGTTACAGATGAGGTCGTTGAGATGAGATGTGTAGAGAAATAAATACCGGACACAGGTCATCACACCGATTTGGCACTATGCCAAAATATGCACAAGTTTATACTGGGTGGAGATGGATGGGTGAACTCTCAAGTTTTTTTTAGCTGATATTACAAGTAACCAATCGCTATTTTATAGTTAGTATTGTGATAAAACCTGATTTTGAGCGTTTTTGAATAGTTCACTTTAAGGCTAAACGAAACAAGACGATAGCAACCGGGACATTTTTTTTCGATGAGTACTTTACTCCGTGATCATTTTTTATAAATTTTGACAAACTATGTTTAGGTGGTGGAGAAATAGTTCGTAAATTTTTTTTTTCGTGTACACAGATAATGCATTATAATATGTAAAACAATGTTTTTAATTATTAGAGAATTCTACCGATATTTTCTATATAATTGTGATTATTTAAGCCGATGATAATTCGGAGAGTTTAGTTTATTTTTAACCGTTTTAGTGTATGTTTATTTTGCAAGTATGCATGTAAATTTCTACATATATTCTGTGTTTTTAAATAAAAAAGAGTATGGTATTCAATAAAAATACAACACATATCAATCAATTTTAAAGATTTTTTAAAAATTATATAAGTAAAGAATTAAATTTTACGAATATTATAGTTCTAATTTAAAAAAAAAACTGCACATTTAAAAACACAAAAAATATTAAAAAAAACGGAAATATACGATTATTTCACTTCACAATTGTGTTTTCCCGTGGTCCATGTAGTCCCATTTTACAGCGAGCGAATATGAGATTGGATCGCCTTATCTCATTTGCTTTGCTGCACACATTCATTTATGGGAACAAAGGTCTCGTCGTCCGTAGTGCCACTGTCATTTGTTACATTACAATCATCCGCAATAGAACTAACTTTCGACATGGTGAAAAATATCGATTCACTTTAGGGTGTACGGTAATCAAGACACGCGCCAACGCGAGGACGATAAAAATCACACTGAAAAGTTCAGCGCTATAGCGCTGGGTCGGAATTCACGTAACTAAAGCTTACAGTGCGATGGCGATGGGCCGCACTCTAACGGTTAAGTAATAAAATTTTCTGTTCAAATGAATCGTGATTGCGGATATAATTTAATCCTGCAAGTTACTAAGCTACCCGACTTTCGACTAAGTGAAAATATCACCGATCCCTTGGATTCTAAATACCAAGAAACTTTTAATTTCACATCATTTGATACGATTGTACCATCTCAGCCAGGAGCACTCCTGTCCCGGTGCGACCAGTATACCAGGGGGCACTGATTTGTTAGGACTTAGAACATGTGCCCTGAGGATGGGAAGGAGGTTAGAGTTAAAAGGGCGGTATACATGGCAACCTAATAAGCCAATATTGGAATTTAGAATGGGCAGGAGTAAAGGAAGTGATTGAGCGTTGTTTTTTTTTCTTAGTGTGTACCATTTTCTTGCCTCTTCTTGTTCTCTTTGGTTCTTACCGCCTTTCTTTTTTCTTCTTGGCTCAGAGAGCTACAAAGATTATTCTTCCATATTAAAATCATCGCAATGTTATTCAAAATGTACAAGGAACACAGCTTACATAACACATAACACCATTCCTGTCACGCCCTGTTTGGGCTTTTACATATAAATTTAGTTATAATATATAGGTGCAAAACACATCACAGTAGGTTCAAAGATAATAAATCGAACAAAAACAGGAATAACATAGTGTAAGTACCATTCTAAGTCATAAGTTCAGAGGCGAAAAATCAAAACATACCTCACGTTCACTGTTACTTATACTGTAGACACATATATTAATAATTATACAGGATGTATGCAATAATCGTTTGTTTGTATTTGTATTCAGAGCAGTTGAAAATGTCTACTATATCTGAATATGTATTACCTATTGTGTGAAGTCGAGGTACCAATGAATATTTGAATGACTCAGTTCCGAAGTTATTGTTACAGTTAATAATAAGTTATAATATCAAGGGGCTGTCATTTTGAAATAAGTAACAAATACAGTTATTATATTATTAAAACAAATATTCTGAGGATAAGTGGAATTAAATGAAATGAAATGACCTCAACGCAAAACTATCGCAAACAAGTGTATCAGAGTGGCAATAGTGAGAATTACGAAAATATTTGCCCTTTGACATATTTTCAAAGAGACCGGTTGCGTACCACTGCTTCAGAAACCCATATGATTGTAATATATGCAATGCATATGAAACAAAAACATAAATATTAAACAAAATATGGTTTATCTGTTTGTGTTAAACACAGTATGGTTGAAGAGGTCCAAAAATTCTGAACTAATGACATTTGACACTTGAGAGGCCCTATATACAATCTGGCTTTGTTCGTGTGTTCAATTTCCAAAGTTTAACGTTTGAAAACATTATAACAATTGGAAATTCCGGTTAAACAGTAAAAAAAACACTTATTTGGTAACGTGAAATCGTAAGTACCATGTAAAACACGTATGTTGAACACTTTTCAGCAATCTCTTAGCAAGGGAGACTACTACAAAGGAGCGTTTAAAAGTCGCGACAGAGATCCACACGAATATTCAGAAAACCTTTAATTTCATATCATGTGAAATATTAAAGGAAAGGGTTTAATGAATGTCGGTAAAATGTTTATGGCTTTGCAGATATTTCAAATAATAATAATGAAATAAAAATCCCTTGTTTCGAACCTTCTTTTTTCGTTTGGTTTTTTCCAATGTGAAATTTATTTAGCACACTCTAAAATTAAACCAATTAAATGTATTATTCTATTTGGGGAAATTCTCTCCGTGTGTAATTCTATCAGTGTAATATTAGGTGAAATTCATATCAGTGTAATTTTGTCATGTGACCGATTTGTGAAGAGGAGTTGCATAAGGCAGTAACTATTTCATTCATTCGTTCAATCAACTGCGGCCACCTAATAACATTATGAGAATCACGGATGATACGCCGAGCGGCTGGCGGCTAGTCAAACATCCGGAGAGGTGACGCATACTCGTAGACATTAGACCGGCCAGTCAATGCATGGAGTTTTTTGTTGTTTCGATTCCAACTACGTTTGGCCCCGTACCGAGGCTTAAATATGGGACAATTTATTAGATTGATTTGCCGACAGACTTATGCATTAGTTAAATCATATTATCGCTTTTCTACAGTTGGATAAATTGAGTGTGATAGAAAATAGGTGTGGGAGGTTTTCCGCGTATTTAAGACGACTCTGCTGACGGTGACGAATGATCGCCGGCTGTAGTCTAAAGTCACACGCCAATTCGATATAATGTACAACAAGTGAGCCCCATATCGATTTGAAAGAAAACTGATACTTAAAGATTTTTTGTTCTATGATTAAAAAATTAATAGTAACTGTTATTATTCGATTGTAAAAAAAACGGTTTTTTATAAAATAAGCTCTGCTAGGTAATTATTATTACGCGTGATTATTACGCAGTTTCGCCATTCTAAAGCATTCTAAAGCAAACTGTGGAGAAGCCATTTACAGACGATCTATTTATATTATTTTTATGTAAAATAAAACTTATAATGAAACTTATTTTGTTTAAAAGTTTAAAGTGTAAGTGGCTTCTTCACAGTTAGATAATGCTTTCGGAAGGCGAAACAGCTGTCACGGGTTATAATAATTACCTAGCAGAAGTTTTTTTTTATAAAGAAACCGTTTTTTTTTAAATTGAATTATAATAATTTCTTCAAACGATTGGTATTCCCTTTGTGGCGTCATTATTAATTAAATAATTAAAAAATTAAAAATTAATTAATAAAAATTAAAAATGGATTAATTGTATACATTCATATATTCCTGATGATGACAGCATTGTATACTTAGTATACTTAGTGTACATAGTATACTTTTTAATTGATTAATGAATAATAATAAATTATTTAAAAAATATTTTTTTGTTTCCAACACTTTATAAATATACGTAAATATCTACATGTTTCGAAAGCGATGATTTCATCATCAGGAATATACGAATACAAATTATATATGTATTAATATATTTACAAAGTTTTTGAAAAGACAGACGCCAAAAAGTGAATACCAATCGTTTGAAGAATATGTGAATAATAATTTTAAATTTTAAAAGCTTTAAATAAAAACGTGGTTCTACAAATTAAACTTGAACTTAATAAATACGTAAGGAAATATTGGTTGAGGAGGATCTAATAAAAATTATCTAAATTCATTAAAAGTTTCACAAAGAATCGTCGTAAAGGTTATATATTTAAAAATTCTAACCCTCAGTTTTCAAACTATTTCCAGTACCAAACGTTGAAGAAACATTTAAGCAAGTTTCTGTTATAAAAATGTGTAAAGAGAATAATCTTAAATAAAATCAAATCAGAATAATCTTAAATAAAACCAATTTATAACGCCTAAAATGAAAAACCATTATATTTATGAGGCTATTAAAAATTACAATACCCCCCATTGAAATGCTCTGTTCTAATGATCAATTAGAAGAAACATTAAACTTTTATTTAAAAAAAACTTAAATACCCAAATATTTTAGACCAAACATTTTATAAATAGAAGCAAATGAAATATTATCCATTAATTGATAAACTAAAGTTCTTAAAAACTTAAGACAAGATTTTTGTGCATAGCGCAAAGGGTAACAATTATTTTTATAAACAATAATTATTAGCCTGAAACACTCATACAAATTGAAAAAAACCTTTCCGAGCAAAGATAAATGTCGCCGACAGGACTCGAACCTGCACCCTTCTGATGTCGGTCAGATGCTCTACCGTTGAGCTACGTCGGCTTATCGCAAACCCGCCAAGTTAATCAATATATACTAGTGTTTCATTCAATAATTACTGTTTTTATTATATTTTCACCTGTAAACAACCAACTTTATTAGTATGCGGGTTTGCACGGAAAATAAAGTCACAGAATAGATTTACCTACTTTTGGTCACCAACACCGGATGGTACCCTATTAAGGCATCTGGTTTGTCACTTTCGTCTAGACAGGATGGATTTGGACATAGGGTTACGTAACACTATATGAAGTTATTCACAATCCGCATTTTATTCATTAGTAATTAGTCCTTCATATAGCGGCCCTCCTATCTATCTACTGTCGATAATATGTTGCCTATTGTATGGGGATAATACAGTGCTGGTATCGAAGAGTGTGGAAGATCTACATTGCTGGGATCTCTCGTATCTAGGAGGAATGTATGGAAATGAATTAATGATTAATGCAATAGATATGGTATATGAAAGAGATAGTACGAAAACAGTGTTCAATGCAGTTGTGAATTCTTGGAGTAAGTGTACGAGTTTATGTGCTTGGAAAAAATGTTTACGAGAGATGGAAAATTAGATAGAGACATCTGAATAAGGGTGAATGCAGGAAAATTAGATAGAGACATTGGAAGGAGGGTGAATGCAGGAAATTTAGATAGAGACATTGGAAGAAGGGCGAATGCAGGAAAATTAGATAGAGACATTGGAAGAAGGGTGAATGCAAGAAACTCTGAAAACGGAATAGAGGACTGAAAGTGGTGGTCACTAATAAATAGTGACCCAAAGAAGCGAAGATAACAGTCCACCATAGAGTGGTGATTTCAAATTGTGTGACAGTTAGGCACGAAACTGGCAGTGGAAGGATGGAAGTAGACTGAATGAGGTAAAGATGAGTTCCCTGAAGGCGTATGTGTGGTAAAACCATATTTGACAATCCAAAGCTTAAGAAAACATAGTGGGAAGGTTTAGGAAAGGGACGCTTATATAGTTTGGACATGTCGAACGGATGAATAAAGACAGGAGTGCCAGGAGAATATATGACGCGAAAGTGAATGGTAGAAGAAGTCGGGGAAGACGTGGCACGATCAAGTGAATCAAATACTTGAGTCGGGTTATGTCAGAGTATGTATGTATGAGACGATGTATGAATGTGAATGAATCGAAGAGTGCTTGCCAAGTCAGAGTTGTATGGCAGTTCATCACCTCTGTCCACCCCTGCGCAGTGGTTAGGTTAGTTTGTGGTAGTATTACGTTAGGGTTTGGTTGTGTTAGGTGTGCTAAGACAGAGTTATGTGGCGGTCTATTCTCTCAGCCCTACCCCTGCGGGGAAACGGCGTGAGGGTTAAATAGGTTGTGCACCGTTAGTTAGGTATGTTTCAGGAATATTCATAAATTCATTGAACCTAACGATAGTATTTTACAAGTGCACTTAAAATCAAATAACAAATGACCCTCTCAGATTCCTTATAGATTTCGCGAGCATCCTTAGCTCAAACACCGCGACCGGTGTGAATTTAACTCAAACATTTAGTTAGCTTTGAGTGCCTTTTACGAGTTTGTTTTAACACCCCTGGAATATCGCCGAGCGCTGAGCACTGAGCAGAGAAGTACCAGTGTCTTGTGTCAAGAACGTTTTCCCATGTCTTTGATGTTTCAGCATTTTGCAAGGTACTTAAAGGAGTTATGAGAAAGACGTGAAAGATGCAGAGACTGCCAAATGAGGGAAGTTCTTTAGGAGGCAATAAGGTACCTTGTTTACTGAACTTTGAAAGCACGTAGCTGTCAGTTACCCCGAGACTGCACACTTAATTGTGTTTACTCGGTTGCAAAACACTTGTCACGAATGTCTTGAAAGTCATAAAAAAAATCACGTCTTGCTTGATGATTTGAATTTCGGGCCTTTCGAACCGTACATATAGGCGATTAGGCATTCATGTAAATATAGTATAACAACCTTTTAAACAACTATTCATTATTATATTCAATTTGTTACGAGTCGTTTTATGATATTAGTCAGTGGCGTTCGTGAAATTACTGACGTTGTCTTAAAAAAACTATTTTTATTAGCACTACTTGGAGAGTCTTAGTAACCTTAGTAATCTTGGAAACGTCTTCACTTCTGTCGGTTTTTTATGTGTATGTCGAACCCAACTGCTCCCAAACTCCCAACTGTCCGAAGTCGGTGGGACTGTGGTATCCATAACTGGGGTAAGTTGTGAGGGTGAGGGAGTAGGGAGAGAAATGATGTGTGAAGGAATAAGGTTGGGAAGTACCTGGCTATTCAGGTCTGGTCATTAAATACGGTTATTGCGATTTCAATCGATATTCACCGAGCATTATTATTAGTATTTTTTATTTATTCTTCATAATCTTGCAAATTACATGTTTGTTTTTTCGACCACCAGTCTGGGCACATGCCCGTATTTTTTATTTATTCTTTATAATCTTGCAAATTACATGTTTCTTTTTCGACCACCAGTCTAGGCACATGCCCATATTTTTTATTTATTCTTTATAATCTTGCAAATTACATGTTTGTTTTTTCGACCACCAGTCTGGGCACATGGCCGTATTTTTTAATTATTCTTCATAATATTGCAAATTACATGTTTGTGGGATGGTGGGATAATGAGATTAAAGCACTGGTCTCAAAGAAGAAGAAAGCGTGGTTATGTCTGATAGCGACTGGCAGTGCTTCTAGCGAAGAGAGGGATAAAGCGAAAGAAGTTTATAAGGGATGTAAGAAAAGAGTACGTGCTGGAGTGAAAGAACGAAAGAAACGCCCGGAAGAGGAAGAGGGGATCAAGATGACAAACCACTTCCAAGAAAACATTAAACTGTTTTGGAAGGAAGTCAAAAGGTCCCGGAATGGTCCAGAAAGCGGATGTGTGAAAGTGATAAAATCGAAAGATGGAAAAATGCTGACGAATGAGAAAGATATAAAAGAGAGATGGATGAAATACTTTGAAGAGGTCTTCGAAAGCAACCCGAGTGATAGTGATTCCAGTGGCGAGTCAGGTATGAATGAAGATGGCGTGAATGTTCCCAAAATCAGCATGGATGAAATTAAGAGATCAATTAAATGTATGAAGAATGGTAAGGCTGTTGGTTTCGATAATATTGCTGCTGAATACTTTAAAGGAAATAGCCGTATAATTCTCACATGGTTATGCAAACTTTTTAACCAGTGTTTAGAGGAGGGTTACACCCCATTAGATTTGAGAAGGGCTGTGATTATGCCTCTATACAAAGGAAAAGGGTCACGCATGGAATGTGGAAATCACAGGGCTATTAGCCTGCTAAGTTCAATTGGAAAGCTGTATGGTAGGATATTGATTGAAAGGGTACAAATGAAAACAAAGGATAAAATATGGGATGTCAAAGGTGCATTTATGAGTGGAAGGGGATGCATGGATCAGATTTTCTCGTTGCTTATGCTCACAGAGAAGTTTCTGGCAAAAAAACAGAAACTTTTCTGTGCTTTTGTAGATCTACAAAAAGCATACGACCGAGTTGACAGAAAAAAGTTATGGAAGGTGTTGTCCAAGTATGGAGTGAATACAAATCTTATACAGGCAATCGCATCTTTGTACGAGGGAAGTGTTGTATATGTTACGGAAAACGGTGATTTTACGGGGTGGTTTGACATCACAAAGGTGTTAAGCAAGGCTGCGTAATGTCACCGTGGTTATTCAATCTATACATGGATAATTGTATGCAAGAATTGAAAGAGGTGGGCTTGGGCGCAAAAATGAGTAGTCTGCAAGTTTGTTGCCTGTTGTATGCTGATGATGCGGTGCTGATTTCTAATAGTATAGAAGATCTACAGTCCCTCGTATCTAGGATGAACGAAGTGTGTATGAAGAATGAGCTAATGATGAATGTAAGTAAGTCTAAAGTCATGGTGTTTGAAAGAGAGAGTACGAACACAGTGTGCAATATAGTTGTGAATGATGAATACTTAGAGCAGGTAGACGAGTTTGTGTATTTGGGAAGTATGTTTACGAGAGATGGAAAGACTGATAGGGATATTGAAAAAAGGGTGAATGCAGGAAACTCCATTAACGGAGGACTGAACGCGGTTGGTGCAAACAAAAAGTTGTACAAAGAAGCGAAGCTAGCAGTCCACAATGGAGTGCTGATACCAACTCTGATGTATGGCAGTGAGGCAAGGAACTGGCAGAGGAATGATGAAAGTAGACTGAATGCTGTAGAAATGAGATCTCTGAGACGAATGTGTGTTAAAACCATATATGATCGTGTGAAAAATGTTGCGATTCGTAAAGAATGCAAGGCTGATGTAAGCGTAGTGAGCAAGATTAAGAAAGGGACGCTTAGATGGTTTGGGCATGTAAAGCGAATGAATGAAGAAAGGAGTGTAAGGAGAATATATGACACGAATGTGAATGGAAGAAGAAGCTGGGGTCGTCCAAGGAAGACGTGGCACGATCAAGTGAATCAAATACTTGAGTCGGGCCATGTCAGAAATCGGAATAACAGAAGAGAATGTATTAGACGTTGTATGAAAGTGAATGAAGCAAGAAGTGTATGCCAAGATCGAGTTGTTTGGCGGTCCGTCCTCTCTGCCTACCCCTGCGGGGAAACGGCGTGATGGTTAGTTAGTTAGTACATGTTTTTTTTTTCGACCACCAGTCTGGGCACATGCCCGTATTTTTTATTTATTCTTTATAATCTTGCAAATTACACATTTGTTTTTTCGACCACCAGTCTGGGCACATGCCCGTATTTTTTATTTATTATTTATAATCTTGCAAATTACATGTTTGTTTTTTCGACCACCAGTCTGGGCACATGCTTGTATTTTGGCGGTCAAGTAGGTACTTAAAGTAGGTATCTATCTCCTGTTCTTTTGCTGTCTCCCTCTATTTTTTAATTCTAAACGATACTATTTTCGCCACCACACAATTCAGCTACATAAGTTTGTGTCTCCCAGTACGTCATTCTCGTTAATATATTGGGGTATAAAATAAAATAAAAAATATTTTCGGGTACCTAAAACGTCAAATAATGCAGACTTTGGCTGCCCAGACAGACACTACGCCACTGATAATAGTAATCAACTCCGTTACATCGCGGATGAGCGTCACTTAAAACACGTAATTTCCCGTATTTATGAAGGTGTGCGAGGTACAAGACGGGTAGCCTTTTAAAAAAACGTTAAAAAACCTGTGATTCAGGATTCAGTAGCAATCGCGCCCAGACACGGAATCACTGTAATAACACGGATAAACAGACACCATCGTCCTCCTTTAGGGTGGATCGGAGTGATTTGATTTCCATTATTATTTAGATTACCACTATGATCCACATTTAAGCGGCGTATTAATAAATTTGCGAATTAACACGTATTTTATTGGAAACCCTTTGCGTTTTATTTTATTTTCGTACAGCAGGTTGTTGGAGATAATTTGTTTAAGAATTATTTTTTAGGACACGGCAGATATTCCTACCATATACGAGTACGGGGTGTGTTCAAAAGAAAAGGTGAATTTTGAATTTTCGCGGGCTGTTTACATTCGATTATCGATTTTTATTTTTGTTATGTTGGTACACATATGTTTATCATATGTTAGCATTATCGGCTATTTTGGATTAGTGGTTTGTTTTTGACAACTGGAAAGGTTAGTCACGTTTTTGTATGTTCTTAGATTTTTACTTTTGAAAAAAATGGATCAAAGAATATGTATTAAATTTTGCGTTCAAAATGGAATAAAGTTCTCCAACGCACTTAAAACGTTGACTGAGGCATTCGGCGAGTCTACCTTGTGTCAAAAAAGTGTTTATAAGTGGTATAAGTGCTTTACAGAAGAAGGCCGAGAAGATGTTAATGACGATGAGCGTCCTGGAGTTGCAACCACGTCAACAAACGAAGAAAAAATCGAAACAGTGAAGAAAATGGTTTTGGAAAATCGTCGAATCACTATTACGGAAGTTGCCGAGGATGTTGGCATATCAATCGGCTCATGCCATGCAATTTTCTCGGATGTTTTTGGCATGAAACATGTGGCAGTGAAGTTTGTTCCGAAATTGCTAAATTTTGAACAACAGCAACGTCGCATTAGTATCGCTCAGGAGTTGTTGAGTGACGTCAACGACGATCCAGATTTGCTCAAAAGGGTCATAACTGGTGATGAAACGTGGGTATATGGTTATGACGTCGAAATCAAGGCCCAATCATCCCAATGGAAGCGGCCAGAAGAGCCAAGACCGAAAAAATCACGCCAAGTTCGATCAAATGTGAAGGTTTTGCTCACTGTTTTCTTCGATTACAATGGCGTGGTGCATCATGAGTTCTTGACAAGAGGTCGTACGGATAATAAGGAATACTACAAGGAAGTTATACAACGTTTGCGTGAAGCAATACGGCTCAAACGATTGGAATTGTGGAAAAACAAATCATGGATTTTGCATCACGATAATGCACCAGCTCACACATCAATGCTTGTTCGTAATTATTTGGCCAAAAACAACACCGTAATCATGCCTCAACCACCGTATTCACCAGATTTGGCTCCCTGCGACTTTTTCCTATTCCCAAAACTGAACAGACCAATGAAAGGAAAGCATTTTGCCATGAGATAAAGTCAGAATCGAAGAACGAGCTGATGGCCATATCGAAAAGCGCATTCCAGAAGTGCTTCGAGGATTAGAAGAAGCGCTGGCATAAGTGCATTATATCTGAGGGGGATTACTTTGAAGGGGTGAAAATGGATATTGATGAATAAATAAATACTTTTCGAAAAAATTCGAAATTCACCTTTTCTTTTGAAAACACCTCTTATATGATATTACTAGCTGATGTGTACCCGGCCTTGGTCGTTTTTTGTTTTTGAATAAAGTTGTGAATTCTTGCTGTCATTTGGGTGCCATACTTGATTTGACAGCGTAAGTTCCAAATAAAGAAACATTAATTTGAATATTTTTTTCATTCCAAACGTTTATTTTTTCAAAATATATCTAAATCATAAAGTTCTTAAGTAGGTACCTACTCGTGTTTTCCATTTTAAAAATATTCTACCCAAAGAAACCGTCTTCTTTTGAATTTGCAATCTGTGGCTAACGAGTGTTATACTTATGGGCTATCCTAAATAAAACATGGCGGGTTCAATGTTTTTCATACTAATTTTAAAACGTTATAGCACCAGTTTTAAATATTGGATTTCATTCAAACTACTTTATAAACCTTCCCGGCACTAATAAAAAACAAACCGTTCTATTTTCAGCGAAACCGGTCAAGTAATTTTTGAGACAAACAAACTTACAAACTTACATTGATTTTTATATATATATAGATTATCTATTAAGTACTTAAATGATAAACAGATGTTAAGTAAATTCGAAAACAATTAACAAAAAAAAAAATTGCGTGGCTTAATCGACATACCCATGAAAACTACCCTAAGAAAAATAAACCATACAAAACAATTATACAACTTTTTTAAATGGAACAAATATCGGATCAAAATAAATTCCCAGTCAGTTTTGTAAAGAACTTTTACGCTAATTTATTCAATTAGCCATTACCAGTGGCGGCCCGTGACTTTTGAGTGAGCTAGAGTGATAAGATTGAAAAATACGACGTTATTGATGTTGTTGAAGCAGAAAATATATTTATTTTTTTCAAGATTTCAATTGTTTGTATGGAGATTTAGATGGTAGGTAAAAATTATGTTCTGCTTCAGCAATAACAATAACATGATATTTTTCAATCATAGCACTCTACTTCACTCAAAAGTCACGAGCCGCCACTGGCCATTACAATCAGCGGAAGATGAATACAAAATGACCATTTTCAATGCACAATTCATACCCAAACATAAAATAGCCTTTCTTTGGTCATAGAGAAATGTACGCCAATGCCCTTGACTAATCTAAAATTATCATTTAATTGCATAAATATATAAAATTATCAGTTGATTTATCCCCTACACCACAAAGGAAAAAATAAACGAGTCTTTGAAAACTATTTTACTTATATTTCAGCTTATTGAGTCAGTACCCCAAATTACGCTAAACCCCATTTTCTAAATGTGTAATACAAGCGATACTAGTAATGATTTAACTGTAAATCCTTTAAGGGTATTTAGAAAGATGTCCAACGTTTCCTGTGAATAAAATGTATTCTTTTAAATTCTATGAAAATTATATTAAAATGTCTAAAAGAGGCGCAGTTTGAATCCTAATGAATGCGTTGTTGAACAGTGTGTATGTGTATTTGACATAGAACTTAAGAACTTTCTTACTTGAATCCTTTAACGTTTTTCTAACCACCCGTATAGAATTTATATGATGGGAGTGGAAAGGGATGAAGTTGAAAAGTGCCCGATTATTCGGATTTTATCAATAAACATGGCTTAAGCCATTGTAAGCAACGTTTCGATTCAGAATGGCGGTCTTTGGCCAGGATTGTGATAACTATTCAGAACTTCTTTCCATTTCTTCCCCCTCCCCACCACCTTCAGCCTCACGACGATTAGGGATAATGGGAATGCCATAGTCTCACTAGCTCTGGGAGCAGTCGCGACTCTTTTGCGGTATTCACAAAACAATGTTTTCTGCTTTTCCGATAACCTTTGTAATGTTTCATTAATTTAACATTATTCCTTTCGCGCATTCTGCCGAGCGTCTACAAATTAAATAGCAATATTAAATAAAAAAATCCACCGGGGCCCTCATTCAAGATTGAAGTTTTATGAGTGCAACCCAGACACCCATTCGCAGCGATATTTACGGCTCATTATCATTCAGAAATACTTTAGACTGGTTCTGGCCGAGCTGCCAGACAGTATTAACGTGGTTTTATTTTCGTGAAACTTGCATTTTTCGTGTTTCGACCGATTGATTGAATGGTTTTATATTGAGCTTGATTATTCGGACGCCCCTCTTAATGGGTCAATTATAAGTCTGACGATCGAACCGACTCGCGGACCCTGTATATATGCACTTATCAGTGATATGGCAGATATACAGGGTGTGAAAAGGCGTATCCAACATACTAATTTACTTTAGGGATTAATAGTGTACACGTAGAATGGTGTGGATAAGTATACTGTATAATAATAAAAGTTTACCCCCATTCCAATCTCCCTCGTGTACATGGCTCCTCCACAAATCGCAATTTTCGGGTAAACAATCAATCGAATTTTCGTGTTTTTCACGTGATTTTCTGGTACCCTAATATAAGAAAGAAATTTTGTACGTTCTCAATATTTCTTTGTCTATGGTTTTGACAAGCTTGAATAGCCATAAAATGGAACGCAGCTAACGTAATGTCATAAACGTCGGGTCCATTATTTTTTTTTAATAATTAAATAATGTATATTACATATTAAGAAAAGAAAACATAAAAAAATATAAAAAACAAAATATATAATATTACCTTTTGTTGCGAATCGTGCATTGTATTCTCAAAAATAGCACGATTTTCTTAAAAAATATACAGAATTTCTCAAAGTGGTAGGTACTACGTGGTAAGTTAAGCACGTTCATCTTTCCCGGGCAATAAAAGTTTTCACTACAAATAAGCTCGAAAAAGTTGATTAGTTAATGTCCGTCTGTTACGACTTTTTAGACCCTGTATTATCATCATATCTACCCGTCACCAGTTATCTCTGGTGGCAAAACCGGGAACTACAGAGACCTAACTGTCATCGTATATTCACAATTATTTATTCATGTCAAATTGTTGGTAGTGATACGCCTTATGTGGGGGGAGAGGTTAAACCTTCTTAAATTGATATTTTTTATTTGAACTTGTCGAGGTTTGAACCTGTGACTGGTCAGGAATGACGTTTGTGATATTTTATGTGATTTTACGTTCGAGGAGTGCTATTATTTTATTTTCTATTGATAATGGACGGTTTTTTTTACATAAGATTAGGTTGTAAAGTTATTAAAGTATGGTTAGGTTACTTACTTTAGTTATTTATTTTTATTTTTGTTCATTTGGGAGACCAACAGTTTAAATAAAAAAATAAATATAATAAGTAAGTGATATAAATTTGGCCATTTGCGGGTTTCCACATGGGTATTATTTATAAGTAAATCTAGTGATTTTCGAAGAAATTGAAATAAAATTATACAAAATAAAGAAGAAATATTAATTTAAAAGTTACGCGTAATTTGTTATGGGGTCTGGAAAGGAAGAGGGTAGGGGGAGAGGGGTTGAGCTAGTTGAAATATATGTGTGTGATTTTATATTAATAGGGAAAAATAGTGTTTATATATATAAAGAAGAAAGTTAATAGACTGGTGGTAATATGAGGTGAGTAGGTATCTGAAGTTATAAAGGCTCGATAAATCGCCGGTGTGACTTTATGGAGTGTGGTGTACAGTTAAAGATGTCAAATTTTGAGTAGTGCGTGCTAAGAATATGTGATGCCCGATAAATGAAGGAGTTTTGCTTAGAATTAGTGTTGCATCGAGGAAGGCTAAGAATTTGATCCGATCTGGTTAGTCACTAGGCATGTGTATAATTTTTGTTTTGGAGCCCAGCTTATTCGCTTTGAAGAAGTGGAGAAAATGAAGGAAGAAGGGAATTCGGTGGTTGTTTAGGATTGGTTAGGTTATGTTACGAAGCTTGAAAAAAATGGGAGAAGAAAACGTGAGGGTTGGGGAAGTACCTGGCTATTCATACGTGGGCACTAAACCGAGTGGTGAATATTGATACCAGGAAATCGAAAACTGATAATCTATATACCAACAGGTTTCGGAACAACCCTTCAATCATCAGTGAAAAATATATACCTACTAACTTAACAATATTACAAAATTATGGCAGAACATATATATTAGGTGTCACAATGGGAAGGAATCATTGATATTGATATTATTGTATTGAATTATTAAAAGGTTAATTACTCGATAATTTATTATTTTATTTATTTTAATAAAAAATCAATATAATTTGACTGTATGTCTTTTTTCAAATCACTTTTTAATTAAATTTATTTTTTATTTGAAAATCCAACTTAATGTTGTTTTATAATGCTTTTATTTCTATTTACATTAGTTTGTTTTATATTTTCGCAACAAATATTATGATGTATCTACCACGAATTTCGACTCCCATAATACGGGCATGTGCCTAGCTTGGTCATGTACCTAAATTCTGTACCAAAACTTTTTAGTATTAATAAATAAAATTTAAAATAAAACATAGCTAAAGTAATAGAATTCTAACATTTTTTTTAAGTCTCAGTTGTGATCACTCACCGGGGTGATGCTTAGTGGGTATAAGGATAACATTTTGAAAAATTCCTCTCTAAATTATGTGGACTTAATGTAAAATAAATGACATTAATTAATCCGTAAATTATAGTACTTACCTACTAGGGGCGTGAATCGCTGCATGATCAAAGGCAACCTGTGTGTAGTTTGTCAAGTTTGGATGAGAGTTGTGTAATGAATATTTGTAAATAGCCTTTACACCATAATTTCTCGCTGATAGTTGTGGCCAAGTGAATAAGCGAGCATGCAAGTTCCTTACATATTTGTGTATAATATGATTTTTTTATACCCTATTATTTTTACGGTTCCTTTTCTTAGGGTAGGCACAGCTTTTCAGACTTTGTGGATAGGAAGCTATTGTTACGTATATTAAAAAATATTGTTCATACAACTAGTAAGAACTTGCCTATATTTTGTTTGAATAAATACTAATTAACAAAATTACAAAAAAATGCATTACTAAATTCATGTGGTCAGTATGCCTTGCTTCGTCATTTTTTACCGTTTTTTTTTTAAATAAGAGAGACGGGGCAGAGAAATAGAAAAACTCTAAAGGGAAAGTCATTCGTATATTTTAAACAGTTTGTGCAGATTTTAAAATATGTAAATCTTATACAGGGTGGCGCAAAACTACCGTTATGGTTTGGGATGAAATGGCATAATCAAGCCGTTGTTGGTAGTCTATCGGCTTCAATTCTAGCACAAGGTGAACCTTATACGGGAACATGTGCAATGTGGCCAAAATCCTCTGAACGGACCTCCGCGATAGCCCCAGTTGTGCCGAACGTCTTCTTGTTGATGTTTCTGGACTGTCCTGCACACTATCCACAACAAGTTGGATATTTTCTTCCGTGTGGACCGTATGTGGTCTTTCGGTACATGAAAGGTGTCTTACTGTACCATGTTGTCGAAAATTTGCAACCGGGTGGTTTATTGTTGGTGCTGAAGGTCTAGTACGCACATTAATAAAACGACGATAAGCACGCTGCGTCAAAACAATTGACCGTTGATTTTCAAAATAAAATTCAACAATTGTTGATCGCTATTCTATTGTGTAGTGTTCCATTTTCCAAATTCCTCAAGTTTTCTTCACAAAATTCTGAAATAAAAATAAAAAATATAAATAAATTAAAAAGGTTATTAAACATTCAAACCATAACGGTAGTTTTACGCCACCCTATATTAACAAGGATGTTATGGTTCTTAGGAAAAGCACGTTTGAATATTTATGCTACAATGGATCACAATGAAATTGTTATTTTTATCATCTACTGTACTGCCCAACTTAAAGATGTCCTGTAGATTTTATACTTTAATTGGTGTTATGTTTTTTATTTTTTTTTTATTTAATAATGTATCATTTCACTAAAATATAAAGACGCTCATATCAACACAGAACTGTCCTGCTGATATGAGTGGCTAATCTATTGGTTTTTTTTAAATTTTTGAATAAGATATTAAAAATATGTAATATATTATTAACGGTATACAAATGGAATTACGTTTTTTCACTCTATTCTAGTGTGGTAAAATACAGTTATCGAGAAATGCGTAGATTATAAAGAAGGGAATAAATGACCTTGGGAGTTGGTTTCTTAAACAGAACAAAAATTACAGTTTGTGAGATGGCCATCAATTATATGTATATACTTTTTGTTTACACTTAGTTTCGAAACATTGGTTCCTTGTCTACCCGAACGTTGAATTCTCTTCAAAATAATGGGCAGTTTTTTTTTCTAAATCCAACCATGTTAAATAGATGGATCTATGTCAACGAATGTATTACAGGATTCAAAGATTGAAGACGTGATGGGAAAATACGTACCTTAATTTTTTTTTAAACTTTTTTTCATGTTGGCATTGGCATGATACGGAAAAGGAAATTGATTTATCACCAAAGTAGTCAACCCATGGCCTTGACATATTTCTAGCAAAGTTAGGCTCTAAAAATGGCCCTTAACATCACATTGTAGTTTAGGGACTCAAGCAAAACTACAAATGATTTTTCTGTAAATTCTTTACCAGTGTATAAGGTTTCAAGTGACGAAAATTCTTACTCTGTAATCTTTTAAATTCTGTGAAATACATGTTAAAATTTCTTTGAAAGGTGTAATTTGGAAACCAGTGAAGTCATTTTCTAACGTTTTACCTAAAATTCCAGTAAGTACTTCAAATAGAACTTAAGAGCTTACGGTCTAAGAATTTTTTTCACTGGAATCTTTGTACATTTTCCTAACTACGTGGATAGAATATTTCTTGTATTATAAGACTACAAAGTGTGTGTGTGTGTGTATTATTTATTTTTAAACTTCAGCGTAAATATTTTGAATGTCACAAAAAATCTTATTTAAGAAGCATCCAAAAAACTCAATTTTTTTGGTCCCCAGACTCTTGGTGGTCATTACCATTATTAGCTCGCAAAATCATTTCCATGAGATATGCACTATGCACCTTTAAGTTTTCCGTTAAAACATGACGCGTATCTTTTTACTTATTGCGCATCTTATGATTTGGTATTATGGGAATATAAAGTAACAGCAACGACCCTCCACCATGCGTTGGTTCCGCTTTACCGAAGACACAGTAAGTCCGCTCGTAGGTCTTGTTAAGAAAGGAAGAAAGGGGGAAAAGAAGGGTCTCCACGTTATAGATCCAGTGTAACAAGGATGTAGCGACAGTATAACAAGGGGAAGAACACGTTGGATGCTGGTGAAAAGAAGGCAGTTTAACTCACCTCGAGGCCAGAAGCAGGGCTGATCTCAGGTTACACCGTGGTTAGCTAAGCTGGTAAGGCATCTCATTTCCTATCTCAAAGTCTAAGGGCAGCCGCAGCCTTATATCGGTGAAAGGTAACTAATTACTCGAATGAGAGATGTGCGCTTTCTAGTCAGGGTTTATTTAAAAGAAAACATTGGCAGGTAAATTACAGACGGGATTCACAACAAAGGGCAGTAACTATTCTGATTCCTGATAATCTATCTCTGATGAATCTCCAACCGGACATGTTATTCAAGGGCACAGTTATTAACAGCACATGAAAGAGGGTGAATCAAATCTGATTACATTGCGGTCGGCGGCAGCAGTCACAATTCCGTTGGTGTAAAGTGTGTAGACTAGGGATTTCACACGTACCATGGCAGACAGGACGCAGCGAGTTATTGCACTGGTCACTTGCTTTAATATTTAAGGTGCAATGCAGATGTAGCAAGGCGTTTATAATGTACTGATGCAATAACGGACGTCCACGTGCCCAAGGCACGCTGCCAAGCACCTGATGACTCTGTGTCTAGATTTGGAATGATCGCGGGTATCGCTTAGCGAGCCCAGGCCGTAATGGCGGCTGGAAGTATTGTCCCGTACCTTCTTTCATTGGTCAAGAACAATGATAGCCGGCGACATCGTGCCGTTATTGGTGGGAGTGCCGACGAGCGGCTAGGTATGTCTTTATTTAACTAGCGGCTAGAAGTATTATTCTTCCAACGACTAGATTTTCCTAATTGCGTTACGTAAGACTCTCTATTCATCACTCGCTAATCAGCCGGCGTGGTTTAGTGTCGCTACTAGCGCCAGTTATTATTATTTAGTGTGGCGTGTATACTCCCACTACCCACAAAACGATGCCATTGCCACGGTATTATGTTACCTGTTCTGATTTCTAGTCCGTAAGACTGAGAGTTATTCATTCTAGGAGTACAGCCATATTAAAAGCTTCATCAGCAATTGTGGTAGATGTTTTTAGATCTCTCTTCTGTGCTTCTGAATTTGTGGTCCTCCTCACTTCCAAAACTATTGCTAATAATATTCGAATTTGTCTCATTTATTGTACTTAAATAGGCATCGGTTTACTTTTCTCCATTACTTTTGGTCGAATTCAACAGTCACAATACCGAATGCTCGCTTCTGTAATCAACCTTCTCGGGTTCGTCTTTAGGAAGTTACTCTCATTAGTAAAGTTTTATTTTAAAAAAAATCCATCCTCAAAGGGCTGCTCTAATAACGCCTTGTGTTTTTTTTATTGACTTCAACAAAACACACTGCTTCATCCACTATTATCACCAGTTTGTGTATATTTGGTAAATGTATGATAACGTATGAATATAAACACACTGATATTATATATATATATATATATATTGATATATAATATCATATATCAATATGATATATTATTTTATATTCTGATCTTTCCAAAATCAAAAGAATGGATGGACGAAAGCAAGGCAGAAATATGTGGAGGTCGTTGAAGTGTTGAAACAGAAATGAATTTCGTGGCCATTAGGCATTCAAACCGCGTGGTGTTGTATCTCGCAGAATTTCGCCAGCTGTACCGTGTATTTTGAGAATCTTTACACAAGCATGTGTAATTTGAAAAGCTGTTTCATGTTTACTGTGCCACTAAAAAAATAAGAAAATTAAGTGCCCAATTGAATAGCCTAGTCACTTCTGTTTCAGGTGGCATCTGCTGGGCATCCATAGAGCGCAACGGGCGGTGCACCGAGCTGACGGCGGAGAAGGTGACCAAGGAGGAGTGCTGCGCCGCGGGTCAGGGGCCCGGCGCCGCGTGGAGCCCCGATGACCTGGAGCCCGGGGCGCTATTCTTCTGGCGCGCTCTGGGCAACGGAGTGCTGTGCGGGGGCTGCCGAGGTGAGCCCCCAATTGGATCTTCTACATGCATTCATGTGTATAATATTATATACTTAATTTGGTGAGAAAAAGGTACGAAGATGTCGCGGTAAAGGACTGGAGTAGGACGGAAAAGAATGGGGACTGAAGGATAGTGAAGACAACATCTGCATAACCGGAGTCATTTGAGGAAGGCCTATTATCCATAGTTCGATGTCAGAAGGCTTATACGAGTAAATAGGTTAAAGGGGATTTAGATGGATGAAAGCTGCAAAAGAATCGTCATAAGTGGACATATTCGAGGGAAGTATATGTAAAAAGTTCGACTCCAGAAGATTTATGTAGCTGAGAGAAGGTAAACACTCCCGTAACTCTCAATATTTGCTTAAAATATAAGAATTTTATCGGTTTAAAGATCTCAAATAATCAATTTTTCATTTTTCCTCCGAGGCAGTCTGTTTAAGCGAAACCAGAATAACTTTGTAAAATGATGTTCAAAATTAGTTATTAGATTTTAAAGAAACATACAATTAATGTTTCCAGTAACCAACAGTCATACAACGGAAATAGTTAATAAAATAAAAATAAAAATAAAAACTAAAAAGGCCCAAGATGAGAACCTTGGGGAATTCCCACATTATCACCCATGTATTACCTCGTGAGTCATCTTACAGAATATATTTAGGAGAGGAGTACATGCGCGAAATTAGGTGCGGAAAGCCACACTATGTGGATAATTATTAAAAACATACCATATTCATTTTCCTACAGCGGGTTTGTTGGTAGAAATTGCCACTAGGCAATAAATCTGCTCATAAAAATTATTTTTATGTATAATAATTTTTTTTTATGAAGAGTACCTAAATAAATAAAATATTATTAAAAAGTCGCTTAAGATGAAAATTTCAAAACATAAATATCCTATCTTATGAATGATTTTGATGTACAAGTAATAATTAATAAAAATATATTTTTAAGAGTACTATTTATATTTGTGACAGAATCCTGCCTCGGCGTGCAGTGCGGTGCCGGGCGTCGATGCGCGCTGCGGCGTGGGCGGCCGCGCTGCGTGTGTGCGCCGCGCTGCGGGGGTGGGCGCGCCGGGCCAGTGTGCGGCACGGACGGGCGTACCTACCGCTCGCTGTGCCGCCTGCGCAAGCGCGCGTGCCGGCGGCGTGCCCGCGACCTGAGCCTGGACTACTATGGACCTTGCCAAAGTAAGACAAAATTATTACAAAATTAATGTTTTTTTGTGAAATTAGTTTAATTTAGGTTAATGTTAAAAAAAAAAAGTTTACTCCGCGTGCTTTGCTCAGTAAGAGTCTCCAAAAGCTTTTTTCCGAGCTTACTAAAAAAACCCTTGTTACTTACCTTTTCAAAATAATTTATTGTATTAGTGACTCACCATTTTTGTAGCAACCCATCCAATTCAACATTCTTTGCCGTAGATTAGGAAACAATGAATTCCTTTTACTTGATAAACGCTGATTACGGGCACCATTTTCCACTGTCCGGAATATGATTTTTTTAACTCAAGCCAGGGCCTGGAAATTTTTGGTACTAGTCTAAATGATTTTTGTCAGGCTTTATGAAAATAAATCCCGAATATTATCATTTAATATGTCTAAAATCTTGGATTCTACCAAAACCTTCAGTCTTTGACTTGAATGTTCTCTCAAATATATATATTGTATATTTTTGTCATTGCTTCAGTCATGTATTGTATATGTGCTGTTATTTTTCTGGAGCTCTTGTTTATATCATCGTGTTGTGTAATTAGACAATGATTCATTATTAAAATTAAAAAATATGATTAAAATAATGTTTTTGATCAAATAACCTACATAGATAAAATTAGAAAATGACGTTGCGAGACAAAAGTAGTTATTTTCATTAATTAATTTCAGAGGGAAAAAACTGTTCAAATTTTAAGAATTTTTGCTACTTAAAAAAAAGCACGCAAATTTTCTACATTTAAAAGGCCTTTATAATTACAATTTATTCCATTTCGTGTTCCGTGTGTATATCCGCCAACAAACAACTCTTTTCAATATTTAAAAGCGTTACTTGATAAAAGTTCTTTTTTAATAACATATTTAAATAGGCGCCATCTGTGAGTGTGTATCACGTTTCGTTTAGCCTTAATTTTTTTTATTTATTTCTGGATCAAAGATTGTTGAATGGCTATTTGAAATCAATTATTTCAATAGTCCCGTAAGTTTTATCGCATCCTTTTTATTATTTACGTACTTATACATCGATTATTTTTTCTCTAGATTCATGCGCGCGCATCCGCTGCGGTGGCGGGCGCCATTGCCTCGTGGATCAGGACTCGCGCGCCCACTGCGTGCGCTGCGCGCGCTCATGCCCGCACGCCAAGTACGCGGGCAAGGCGCTGGCGGAGCACAAAGACGGGAGGCACGACGCGTCAGACGGCGAGCACGAGGAGATGGCGCTGTGTGGCACGGACGGTATCACCTATCCTTCGGCCTGCCACCTCAGGGCGGCCGCTTGCAGGAAGGGGAAGAGCATTCCGGTGGCGTATAGGGGGCTGTGCAATCGTGAGTCCTCTTTACGTGTTAAGTTGAAATTTTCTCAATATGATCTGTATGTTTTCAGTGCTTCTAAATTTACCTTTGAAATCGGTTAAAGAAGTCGACAAATGAAGATAAATGTGTTGTTACTGATAAATTACGTGCGCAATATATATTTTTACATATATTTATTTACAAAAGGCAATGTTCGTAGGTGTATCCGTTATCCACTAAAAAACTAATGGACCGATTTACGCGTGGTTTTTTACAAAACAATCCGCGTTGTTCGGAGAAAGCTTAAAGTTATTGAAATCCGCGATCTGACCCGTAGGGGTAGGGGTAGGGGTTGGGGTAGGGGTAGGGTTCGGGGGAAGGGTAGTGGTAGGTAGGGATAGGAGTAGGGGCAGGGGGAAGGGTAGTGGTAGGTAGAGATAGTAGTAGGAGATACACATCACAACCTCAAACATAACCCCAGGCAACGCCGGGTATTCAGCTATGTTCTCGAGGTTAAGCTAGAGCCTACCGCAACCTACTTTTATTTAACATGACGTGGGGGGTGAGGGTATATCATGATGTATGTAGGGTTGGTTTATCAGTAACGTAAATCATTGCTAAAACTCAAGCTGCTTTATTTGGCCGCTTAAACCGATAATTTGAACTGGTTCCGGCGCTGTGGCCACCACCAGTTTAAAGAGGAATTTTCAATGTGAGAACATATTTTGTTTTCAACGGTTGGTTTGTCATAATTTCATAAATAATTCACTGATTCCAGTAAAACAAATACTATTTAAAATTAGATTCTTCGCATATGGAACCATGCTGATTGTTGTATGGGATTTTATTAAAAATCGACTCTTAAATAAAACCCTCGCAAAATAAACATCGCGTTTACATGACAGCACGGTTGTGCAAATAAATCAGCAAACAATGCTTGTAACCAGTTCCGGCACTAGTACCTACTACCTAGTGACGAATTTCATCTGTCAAATTTGACATTTACCTGAATAATTGCATACGTTAATCTCGCTAACATTTACGTAAATTACCTACTATTATCAGTGTGGATAATAGTAGCTATTTTTTATGTTCGAATGCTATTTTGTTCTGCCGGTCATTTTGAACCCTTAATTCACAATTGTAACCGTTAGAATCGTCTAAGGTTGGTATCAAATTAGCTTTTAAAACAGAGGTTAGTAGCAAAACTGTTCAATAACTTCAGTATCAGATACCTAATATATATGTCCAAATGAAAGAGTTGCAAAAATTTGTCGTCTAGTGCAGCAAATACAATATTTTTAAATTTTCCAATAATATGCAATAAAATAATGGCAACACAGACAATGAAAATGAGAACTGCATCCATGTATAAATTCTACCCATTACAAAAACATGACATTTGATGATTGAAGAAAATATAATTAACATAACATAAATGAAACATGAAACTGGAAAAAACAACAGAAAATAGAAAGATTTCAGTCGCATCTGGGACTCGAACCCAGAACCTCTGCCTTTCCGGGGCAACCGCTTTACCAGCTAATGAGACCAGATAAATTTATGTCATCTTCATCGATATCATATTCAAGATTTGTCAATATTATTCTCCATTTTTAATCCCATATTATTGGCAGTTATACGAGTATATAAAAAAAATTGAACCCAACATTTGCATTATCATTTTATGGGTGTCTAATTTCGGATATGTTTTTTCCCTCAGTGTAATATGCAAATTACAGCCTTTGTGGTCTTAACATCGGAAGGAAAGGTCTGGCAGAAGGATCCCGTGACCTTTCCTCAGTGACCTAACCCAACCGGACTCGACTCTCTAATCCCAACCTATCCCAACCAGTTTGTTGATAGCACATGATTCAATCTGCGTGTACAGAGTGGTTGTAGAGTAACAATAATATTTAATAGTTATTTCTTCAATGGATGTGTAGCTATTTTGTGGAGTTAAATTAATAATTATTAATTAATTAATTATTGTATTATTTTATTAAATCATTCTTTTAATATAACTAAAGGTTTAATTTTTTTACATACAAATACAACTTGTTTACATTTAAATAAAATTGAGAAATCAGAAAAAGTGTTAAAGTGAAGCTTTGCATACACTTCTTGATTCATTCACATTCATACATCGTCTCATAAATTCTCTTGTATTATTCCGGCTTCTGAATATTTAATAAAATTGTGTTTTATTTTTAAAAAAAATTGTATATATTTTTTTACACTAACTCTACATAATAAATTAATTTCCCTCAGGACCTTGAAAAGGATAGCTGCCAAATTCAACAGTGGGGGGCACTTGCGATTTGCACATTATTATTATTATAACTATTATTATTCTGCTTAAAAAAACGGGTTAGTTACAAAAAAGTTTTGCTAGGTAATTATTATTATGTGTGACAGCTATTTAGCCTTTCAAAGGCATCATCAAACTGTGGTGAAGCCACTTACAAAAATAATATCAATAGATCATCTGTAATTGGTTTCACCTCGGTTTGATAATGCCTTCTAAATGCGGAACAGCTGTCACAAACAATATTAATTACATAGGAGAACTTGTTTATAATTAAATTGTTTTAAATCTAAATATTCATAGTTATTATTAATATTTTAAAATCTTTACAACAAAAGCATTTTTGTGCGTGGGTGAAGTTCAGTACCACGTTCATCCTATACCATGATCTAAACTCCTCCCATTCGTTTTGATATTAATCATAACAGCCAGGTGCAATAACAACAACAAGAAATTGGCATTAATAAGTGGGGTACGGGCGATACCCCAGTACCCCGGCCAGCCTAACCGACGTAACCAACCTACCCGACCTAACCTGCCCCAACGGACCTTTCTAGACCCGCAATAGCATACCGCAGAGCTCATTGATAATTCACTGAGCTCGAACAGTTTCGTTTATTTGTTGTGAATTTGAATGAGAATGGAATAATCCCTATGAAGCCGATTGGCATCCACGCAGATTTGGCACTCACAATTATTTTTTTTCATATTAACGAACCATTTTTCAACTACACAAAATACACAGCGCGAAATGAGATAAACAAGATGTACAGAAAAATAACAGCACGTACGAGTAGATAATGCACGAATGAAGCAATGACAAAAATAAACATTTGAGAAAACATTCAAGTCAAAGCCTGAATAAGCTTTTGGTAGAGTCTGTGATGTTAGACATATAAAATGATATTCTTCGAAGTTCATTGTCGTAAAGTCTGATAAAAATCATTTAGACCGATACCAAAACTTAAACTTGCGTTAACAAGTCTCGACATTCTAGAAAGTGGAGAATGGTACCCATAAATAGAAAAGTGTTGATTGTGGAAAAGCAATTCATTATTTTTGAGTCTACCTACGACAAGGAATGTTGAACTGGATGCAACAAAAAAGGTGAGTCAAATAAGATCAAAGTCGCCTTTCTAATAAAGAAATGTTTATGGTTTGTTAAATTTCATCATATGAGTAAACGCCTTTTTCTCTCCCTCATCTACGTACAATTCCACGTAAGAAGCGGAGTTGTTCAGATTCAATATGATGTATATGAAGAGCATAGAAAGGAGGCGAAATGACAATGGCATTTTCAATATGACGGCAAAATAGTGAGCAGTAAAGATTTTTTAGGGTATTTTTATTATTTTTATGTGATACCACATTAGAGTCCCAACTGCTCTCAACCGTCTGGAGATAGGGAAGATGAAGGTGGGGAGGTACCTGACTAATCAAATCTGGTCACCAAACACGGCTAAAGCCATTTCAAGCTACGTTTCGATTCTGAATGGTGGTCTTTCACCAGGGTGATGACACTTCTGGATGTGCTGCAAATATACTACATATTATTTTTAATGAATAAATTGTGAAATAACATAATTTGATCAAATAAAATTTATTTGGTTACCCCGGAATTTGAACCTACTACCTCCGGATTTGTAGCCTAGGATGGAGACCATCTTAATTACATTATACGTGTATAATAATTATTTTTGTGATACGTCAATCGCAATATGTACACTCCGCTTCTCCACACAAGCATCCCTTAAAAGATAAGTGTGGTATTCTAGTTTGAATTTAACATGTATTCAATTTCAATGAAACAATAAATTAAGATTCGCGATTTTCAAAGCTAGCAAATAATTAAAAGCATGAAATTAATTTTCTTCGATTAGATTTAAGTATTTTACATTTTTCTAAGTTCATACTAGTAAGATCGACGATCAACGCTACATTGTATGTTTGACATTTGAATGGTTCATGTTAAATGTTTATTCTCAGCACGTTTTGGCTTTTGATCAAATTGTGATCAGCTGATAAGTTCATGTCTTTATGCTTGACAGCTGATCACATTTGGATCAATAGTTGAAACGGGCCGAGAATTTGCCTATAATGAAAATCAGAATAGCGCTGATCGACAATTTGTCGCTGTTTCTTGTCCCTGATATTTAATTTTATCCGCCACTAGATTTCAGTAGATCTCAGTAGAACGGGTCGTTTCTGCGACTCGTTCTTAAGTTCAACAGACGGCTGTGGAATGATTTGCCGGTCTCTGCGTTTCCTCTCTTCAACACCCATGTTCAATCCTTTCTCTCCCCAAAAAGGGAAGGGCCCTAAGGGAAATTATTTTCCTCGAAGCCTCCTATGTGGAATTAATGTAAAAACAAATTCAATTCCTCTTTTTTTACAACGAAGATGGATACGATGATAGATATAATATACCTCTGTGATTTACGAATGAGTCAAATACCATCACTGTGATGTGAAGATGAGTAATCTGAAAGTATGTTGCCTGTTGTATGGTGACGATGTGGTGCTCATTGCTAACAGTATGGAAGATCTACAGTCCCTCGTATCTAGAATGAACGAACTATGTATAAATAATGAGCTAATGATGAATGTAAGTAAGTTTAAAGTCATGATGTTTGAAAGAGAGAGTACGAAAAGTGTGCAACATAGTTGTGAATGATGAATACTCGGAGCAGGTCGATGAGTTTGTATATTTGGGAAATATGTTTACGAGAGATGGAAAGACTGATGGGGGTATTGAAAGAAGGGTGAATGCAGGAAACTCCATTAACGGAGGACTGAACGCGGTTGGCGCTAAAAAAAGTTATACAAAGAAGCGAAGCTAGCAGTCCGCAATGGGGTGCTGATATCAACCCTGATGTATGGCAGTGAGGCAAGGAACTGGCAGAGGAAGGATAAAAGTAAACTGATTCTGTAGAAATGAGATCTCTGAGGCGAATGTGTGGTAAAAACATGTATGATCGTGTGAAAAATGTTGAGATTCATAAAGAATGCAAGGCTGATTGATGTAAGCGTAATGAGTAAGGTTAAGAAAGGGACTTTAAGATAGTTTGGACGTGTAGAGAAAGTGAACGAAGAAAGGAGTGTAAGGAGAATATATGACGCGAATGTGAACGGAATAAGAATCCGGGGAGGCTCGAGGAAGACATGACACGATGAAATGAATCAAATACTTCGGGCCATGTTAGAACTAGGAATTATAGAAGATAATGTATTAGACGATGTATGAATGTGAATGAAGCGAGAACTGTATTCCAACATCTAGTTGTTTGGCGGTTCGTCCTCTCTCCCTACCCCTGCAGAGAAATGGCGTGATGGTTAGTTAGTGATTTACAAGAATCCCTGAAAAACATCTTTATTGTACTCGTCATTATTTGACCTATGTCCACAGAGTTGAGATGATGTCACACCATGGATTTTCCATGCACTTAATTATTTGCCAGATTTACGATTCGTCTTTAGAAATTATTTTCTGGTCCCTTGTTTAACCGTTACTACTAATATCCGATGGCGAAGGCTTCGCGAGCTCTAGGCAGTGATGGGTAAAGCCCGGGCACTGGTGACTGGACATAGTGGGCAGTGGGCAGTGGGCAGTGGGCAGTGGGCAGTGGGCAGTGGGCAGTGAGCAGTGAGCACCGGGCACTGCGGTACAGTGTGGGTAGTTATGACCAGGCCAGTGGGCGGCACTTAAAAATACTCTTCAGACAAAATAATATTATAACGGCGCGTGCCGTTATCGGGTGGGTACTGCCTACTTCACTTCTCTGCAAGCAGTATTTGAGTCAGCTGCAAATTGTTATGTGCATACTGAGAAGACTGTAGACGAAATGAAGGTCATCTTAACTTAATAAGAGTCAGCACTCAAAATGACGCTAAAAATTCTTAATACGTAATACAAGCAATACTAGTAATGATTTATTCTTTTCGGTAGTTAGAAAACTGTCTAACGTTTCCTGTGAATAAAATGTATTATTTAAAATTCCATGAAATACATACTCGTGGGATTTAAAAACTTTTTTTTTTATAATTCTGCTGTCGATAAATTTTAAGTTCTCTTCACTTCAAAAATGAATGTTTGTCTGTCTGCTTTCGATTTTCTCGAAAATTACTCTACATGTTTCTCTGGGGATAGCCCAGTTTGTTCTTAATAGTGCCAGGAAGGTTTAGAGAGTTTAAGTTTAAATTAAATCCAATATGAAAAACTGTTGTTATGACGTTTTAAAATTAGTATGAAAAATATTAAACCCGCCATGTTGTATTGAGGTTAGCACATAGATGTACCACTCTGGTCTCCGGTCAGCCACAGATTACATATTCAAAAGGGGAAGGTTTGTTTGGGTAGAATATTTCCAAAATGGAAAACACAAGTTCGTACCTACTTAAGAATTTTATTATTTAAATATATTTTGAAAAAAAATAAATGTTTGGAATGAAATATTTTTTAAAAATAAATGTCTCTTTCTTTATTTCTTTGTTTCTTTGTTTCTTTGTTTATTTATTTCTGCGTTTCTTCGTTTCTTTGTTTCTTTGTTTCTTTATTTCTTTGTTTCTATGTTTCTTTGTTTCTTTGTTCTTTGTTTCTTTGTTTCTTGGTTTCTTTATTTCTTTGTTTATTTGTTTCTTTGTTTATTTGTTTCTTTGTTTATTTGTTTCTGCGTTTCTTCGTTTCTTTGTTTCTTTGTTTCTTTATTTCTTTGTTTCTATGTTTCTTTGTTTCTTTGTTCTTTGTTTCTTTGTTTCTTGGTTTCTTCATTTCTTGGTTCTTGGTTTCTTTGTTTATTTGTTTATTTTCTTCTTTGTTTCTTTTTTTCTGTGTTTCTTTGTTTCTTTGTTTATTTCTTTCTTTGTTTCTTTTTTTCTTTGTTTATTTATTTCTGTGTTTTCGCGTTTATTTGTTTATTTTGGTCTCTGGTTAGCCACAGATTACATGTTCAAAAGGGAAAGGTTTGTTTGGGTAGAATATTTCCAAAATGGAAAACACAAGTTCGTACCTACTTAAGAATTTTTTTATTTAAATATATTTAAAAAAAAAATGTTTGGAATGAAATATTTAAAAAAAAAAAAAGTTTCTTTCTTTATTTCTTTGTTTCTTTGTTTATTTGTTTCTTTGTTTCTTTGTTTCTTTGTTTCTTTGTTACTTTGTTTAGTTGTTTCTTTGTTTAATAATTTATTTGTTTCTTTATTTCTTTGTTTCTATGTTTCTTTTTTGTTTTTGTTTATTTCTATCTTTGTTTCTTCGTTTCTTTGTTTCTTTGTTTCTTTGTTTCTTTGTTTCTTTGTTTCTTTGTTTCTTTGTTTCTTTGTTTCTTTGTTTCTTTGTTTCTTTGTTTCTTTGCTTCTTTTTTTCTTCGTTTTTTATTTCTGTGTTACCGCGTTTTTTTTATTTTTTTATTTGTTTCTGTGTTTCTTTGTTTCTTTATTTCTTAATTGTTTGTTTATCTGTTTCTTTGTTTATTTGTGTATGTGTATCTGTGTTTCATTGTTTCTTTTTTCTGGTTTCTTTGTTTCTTTGTTTTTTTTTGTTTCTTTGTTTCTAGTTTCTGTGTTTCTTTGTTTATCTGCTTCTTTGTCTCTGTATTTATGTATTTCTTTGTTTCTGTGTTTCTTTGTAGAAAACAAAGAATTGTTCTTTGTTTCTTTGTTTCTGAGTTTCTGAGTTTCTTTGTTTCTCTGCTTCTGTGTTTCTTTGTTACTTTGTTTAGTGATAGTCGTCACAAGGCATTACTTTCGCTTACAAATCAATTATGGCACCGCGACAACGACAAACACGATTTCTCAACTTTATAACTTTAATAAAATAAAAAAATTAAATCCCATCGGTACACATCAGCTGGTTTATTATTGCCATTTTCTCAAGCCTCCGGTGGCTGTTTGGTTTCGGTTTTCTCCTTGTTTAACTTTTCATCTATTGCTGAATATTACCTGACTCCTGTCTTATAATGTTACTATGTGTTCTCTTTGTATCGCTTTGTACATACTACGTAATATTTTGTAATAAGTAAGCATGTATATGATGTTTTAAGAACGTGTTTATGAATAGAATATGTATGTGAATAGAATATGAAAGGAGCACTGTACAAATACCATTGAATGGAGTTATTTAATCATTATCTTCAAGTTTATTATAGTAAAGCGCACTTGAAGTGAAATAACAAAAAACTGTGCTGTATAAATCCTATGTGATTATTATTATCATTATACTAAAATATCTAAAAGAGATGCAGTCTGAATACCAGTTAAGTTTTTTTAACGTTTTACTTAATGTTTCAGTGTGTATTTTGTAAAGAGAATTTGAAAGGTTTCGGTTTAAAACTTTTTTCGATGGAAACTTTAGTCATTTTCTTATGAATCATTTGTAGTATTACTTACGTTAGCATACCACAAAGTATGTATTTTTGATTAGCACCTTTTCTGGTAATTTTCTGTTCAGTGATTAATTAGTTTATTTATTTTAAACAAGTTGTTTTTCAATTAATCGCTGTAGATGCATCAACAAAATAGTGTAAAATATATACCCTCTAAATATTATTTTACATTTACCAAGTATAATAGTATTTACTGCCTGTATCGGTGTTTTCTCCTCAAATAATAATAATAATAACAATCAAATCGATCAAATAGAAGATGGACTGTAACACAACTTTGTCTTAGCCCGCGCACCTCACTTCATTCACATTTGTGCATCTCCATATTATTTTCTGTTATTCTGATTCTTGTAATGACCTGATTCAAATATTTGATTCACTAGATCGGGTCGTGTCTTCCTTGGACATCCTCGACTTTTATTATCCGCTTTTGCGTCACGTATATTATTTTTAAACTCCTTTCTTCATTCATCCGTTCTTCACGTCCAAATTATTTAACCACCCCTATCTTAATCTTATTCATTTCTCCATCGTGCATTCTCTCCGTATCTGAATCATTTAATATTTGGTGATAATAACAAAAAAAATTATGTACAGGTGTTGTTAATCTGATAGTAACTACCTTTAGAACGAAAACTATTATATAGAGAGGTGTTGTTAATCTGATAGTAACAATCTTTAGAACGAAAACTATTATATAGAGGTGTTGTTAATCTGATAGTAACTACCTTTAGAAAGAAAACTATTATATAGAGAGGTGTTGTTAATCTGATAATAACAATCTTTAGATCGAAAACTATTATATAGAGGTGTTGTTAATCTGATAGTAACTACCTTTAGAACGAAAACTATTATATAGAGAGGTGTTAATCTGATAGTACCAATCTTTAGAACGAAAACTTTTCCATAGACCCGACCGTTAGAACGAAAACTTTTATATGGAGGAGTCGTTAATCTGATAGTAACGACCTTTAGAACAAAAACTATTTTTTTAAATTCTGAAAAATAAATAACGGACATCGTGAACTGTTTATACGGATTTGACTGCACAACCATAACCCGTGGTTAAAATGTTTTTTTTTTAAACTGCAGTTACAGTAGGTAGAGTAGGAAGTGTAGGTCCAGCACCAACCACTATAAGATCCGTTAAGGCCGAATTGTAAACAAACAAAATAATAAATAGGCCAGCGCCGCGTCGAGGTCACCGGTCCTCGGAACCTGTTCCTCCCACCCCGCTCCGCCCCGGCCGAGGCGAGGTGGAAGTCCGAAGTCGCAGTCACTGCAGTGGACACATTTACATTATACAACAACAACATACGACATAACACGGCGCGACATGATGCATCGTGTAATGTAGCACGGGCTAGATCGTTTGACACAAGACACAAAGACGCACGTAAAAATTATAAGACATTAAAAAAAATAACGTGTAAAATATTCAATTTTTTTTGTTAAATACACATTAACTTATTAACCCTAACGTCGTTTCCTCGCAGGAATAGGCAGAATAGACCGCAAATAACTCTGTATTGGCGCACACTCCTTGCTCCATCCAAGTTCATATATTGTCTTGACACGACCCGATTAAAGTATTTAATTCACTTGATCATTAATGGAGTTTCCTGTATTTACCCTTCTTTCAATATCCCTATCAGCATTTCCAGCGCTCCTAAACTTCCCAAACACATAAAATCATCAACGTGCTCCACGTAATCATCATCAACAAAGATTATATTACTCTCTCTTTCAAACACCATGACTTTAGACTTATTTACATTCATCAATAACTGATTTTACGTACATACTTGATGCAAGAAGAAGCCGGGGACGCCCGAGGAAGACATGGCACGATCAAGTGAATCAAATACTTGAGTCGGGCCATTTCAGAAGTCGGAATAATAGAAGGGATTGTAGCGTAAAAATGATACGACGGCTAATGTTCTCTCATCTCAAGATTCGTGGGTGAGAATGATGGTGAAGCACAGGGAAGTGGGATGTATTGATTGATACAGTAAATAAAACCCTTGTAAAAAGGAAAGAACATAAATTTAATGATTCTATAACCACGTCTATCATGGTTTAGCAAAGAAAAGAGTAAAGAGAAGGATTGATCCCAACACGAAAAGGTTCAAACAATAATTGATGGCTCTCATGGTCCGACTCCTCTCCTCAGCATCATGGAAGGCCTTGTCCAGGTCCAGATGCTCACCGATCGTAGTAATCTCCAAAAAGAAGTCTAGGACGACTCTTCTGAAGCGCCATCCGCCATAGCCTCTTCGTGGGGTCCAGACAATGGAATATGCAGATGCTACCTTATGTCCTTTTTGGTCCGCTCATCACTTCTTCCGAGATTTTCACCAAAGCAGCAGGCACGCGCGGTTTGGCTTCATCGCCTCACAATCCGGCCATCGATCAATCAATAAAACAAAAAACACACCCACTTCGGGCAAATTTTGTAGACGCCCTCCGACGTCAAACAAAATAGAAAATCAAAAAAACCTAATCTCTCCCAACAAACACACGTCGATCACGACCGCTCCAGTCAGGTTATCGCCCGCCATCTGAGTTGCTCCCTTCCGTCCGCCGTCTCCCATAGACATCCTCTCACCAATCTCTTCCGTAGACAATTATCCCAATCATAGACTCGGGGTCAGTATTTACGTTACAATTCCCCGCTTCCCCGTAAAAATTTTATGCCGCGAAGTGAAGTAAAATTTGACCTAACCTTCCTCTCTACTCTTTTCAATTACAGAAAAAACTGAAAACAAAGAAAACAAGTAACAACCAATATAAAACAAAAATCAAAATTGACAAACAAAATGGTATATCTTAGTATGACAATACACAAAAAAATCAAGTTGTGATACATTGGTGGTTAAGCATAACCGAAAAGCAAGGAAACACTTCATACTTATAATCCTCAAGCAACTTATAAAATAAATAAAAATAAACAAGTTACATGAACCAAACACTTCCTCACTTTATGAGAGTCAATTTCTCTAGGTTAACACTTGTGAGGTTTGGAGAACTCAAGCTCCCACTTCAAAATTTTCAAAAAATTATTTTTATTATTAATAATACCCTACTTAACTAATCCTCTCTTCCTCTTAACAAAAAATTACAATTACCATGCAGTTTCAACAGGGTTTTTTTTTTTTTTTTTTTTTTATATATGTATCTAAAGAATTAGACACAGTATACCAATATCCATTGGATAGTTTGCGTATTCACCTCCAAAAATTTTCCTCGTCGTATAGTTATAGAACTATTTGGTTGTCATTTAGCCATTGCTAAATAGTATAAAGATGAGGGTTTACATGTTACAATACCTATCTATTCGTGTGGTTTCAAACAAGTACATTTGTCAATATCTATATATATAAACTTGCAAAGTACAATTTCTCTCGAAATTTTACATCTTCCTATCTTTTCAAATTGGTGCTCGATTTTTTTTTTAATCAAAAATCGACACTGGTTACACAAAAATACTTGATAAATTTACGCTGGTGTTAGCAGTGTAAAAATAGTACATATTTACTAAACCTATTGGACAAATCAACTTAAAAAATACTTATCAACATATTATAAACAGTGGTATTACTAGATCTAAACTATCTACTAATCATCTTCTCCTGTTCAAGGAGGCAGAAGATGTTTACTCCAAATTGGTAAATATTTGTTTGTTGTGTGCATGCATTAGCAGTACTACACTTGATACTTAATACTAATATTATTACAAAAAAAATCATACTTTCTAAATGTCTATACTATATTCTTTAAGGAAAGAGATACCAACTTACTTTAGACATAATTATAAACTTAGAATATACATTAAATATTATAGTTACTAATTAACAATTAAAACTATTTTATTATCTGTGTGAAAGAAAGTAGCTCAAAATCTCCCAGACAGAATATATTAACTATCCTTTTCGAGTGTGTCGTAGTAATCTCCAAAAATTCTAATTTAACTTTTACTCCGGTGCACTCCAAAAGCATAATTTTACCTACGGCTAAACAAATTAAATACAAAGAATACCTACTATAAATATATACATATTGTCAGGTAACACACCATCAGACCGGTAACCGATTTAACTTTCATTTAGAGTATTCGGAATTATTAGAGGTAATTAACCGATATACCGTAGCGACAACAATAATATCCGATATATATGTATATATCATGAAAATTCTTAAGTTTAATTTTCGAGGTACACTATTGGTATGTACCTATGTAAAAAAATAATCAAAATTATTATAAAAACAACAAAAAAAATCAATCCCCGTTTTTTTTTTTGTTGTTTATTTTGTTAGGGCGCCACTGATCTAAAAGATCAGAGAAACAAATAATATGTTTCTATTCTAGTCTAATGAGGATAAGTGTCCAAAAAAAATATCATCAATAAATTAGAATTTGTGTTTATTCTGAGCACCTGTATTGAAGGTACCAAACTCCAGTACATGTGACCACAATAACACCTTTAAAGAAACAAGTGAAGCGACATGAAGGGTTGGTAGTCCCACATGCTACCACACTGGCTTCTTACAAGAAAATTAACCTAATACTTAATCTAAACGAACTATATCCTTAACATGAAAATTACCTACTACTTTGCCTTGCATATCCGCAAGGGTATAAACTAAGTTAGAGACTTTGGTTTTAACAACATTTTGTACAAACCTCGGAGCTAATTTATGCGAAAAGAAATTGGGTCCACTGGACTGGACAAAATTTTTCCGCCACACAATATCTCCCACCTCATAATTTACCGATTTGCGACGTAAATTATAATGCTTTGCATTCTTTCTATAAGCCTGTAACAGAGCCTCTGAAACTTTTTCTTATATAGGAGCCAAGTCCTCTAATTTCTTAGCAAAGTTTTCTCTCGATTCTTCTAGACTTGAGTCCGATACGCCTGTCGAGACATAATTTTTGTGAAAATTACCATTAATGACCTGTTCACGACCGTGCATCAAGAAGAAAGGCGTATAACCTGTTGCAAAATTTACCGAATTATTTAGGGCTGACTGAATATGTGGCAGAAATCTGGACCAATTACGCTGGTCAGACTCGGACAAAATAGACAGTGCTGTACCTATTGTTTGGTTATAGCGTTCGACGACATTGTTTTGAGGTGTGTAAAATGCGTTGTAAAAAGGTGGAGGCACATTATAATCAGACAGTAACTGTTTAAATTCTTTAGATATAAATTGTTTACCGTTGTCGCATACAAATGTTTGTGGAACGCCATGAACAAGAAAAATGTGCTGTTCTACATTTTTTACAATACTTTTTGTGGTAGCATTTCTAAGCGGAAAAATCCAGGTATATTTAGAGAACACATCTACGATTGACAATATATACATAAACCCAGAGTAACTACGTGGCAGTGGACCGACTAAGTCTATTGAAAGCATTTGCATGGGTCTGGTTACAATCTTAGGATTTGAAGAGATTTTGAAGGATTTGAAAATTCCACGTATGCCCCGGTATATTACAAAAATTGCATTTCAAATCGGCTCTATTCCCAGGAAAAGAAGAAGAAGGAGATTGATTATTAATTCTCTTATGAAAATAAGCGGTGTTAGTATTTCCCTTATGCGTGTTGTTTATTGCTGGCTTCGCAGTAAACATTTCTAGTTGTTCACAGACAGCAACTAATTTATCAAAGTCGGAAGTGTCACTTGAAGCAAGTACACTTGCATATTTGTTTAATAAACTATGCTTGGCTAGTTTTACTAATTGCATTTCGGATAAATTGTCAACAAGTTTAGAGTTAGCTATTTTTAAATTCGCGACAAAATCTGCTACCGACTCGTCCGATGATTGTCGCATATTGTACAAGTTACGCGACGCCTGCACTTGTGCATCTTCACGTTCGTAACGCGCTAATAACAATTGCTGCAGATCTCTCCACGTCAGATTGTCTTTACATATAGAGCGAAACCATGTAGCTGCTTTTCCTTCCAGCAAATCACCAAATCCGAGGACAACATCCTCTATTTTTGTTCTCCTGCTTCTACACAATTCTTCTATCTTATACAAGAAATCTCTGACGTCAGAGGTTCCGTCATATTTCAAATCCCATTTGTAAACTCCTATCTCGCCACTTGTTGAATAATAATAATTATTTGTTATATTCGTAACCTGAGATTCCGTGGGTTTATTATTTGAACCTAAAACTTCTTTAAGAGACGCGTTAAATTTACGTGCTTGTGCCCGCATATCCGCAAGAGTCGCCTCCGGAACGATTTCTTTTTCCTCTAAAATAGTGGACAATTCCTCTTTCGAATAACTGTTAATGTTGTTAATCTCCATTGTAAACAGAATTAAATTACTTATTTATAAATTATCCGAGACGCAAACAATCGTGTACACGCAACACCATCTATTGTCAAAATCATGAATCATTTTAATTTCATTTATTAAAATTTATTTGCATTAGTTTTAGTTACCGACGCCAGGAAATGCCTGTGTCGCAAAAATAATTACCGTTTCTTTCAAGAATAACAATGTCACAAATATGCCAAAAATTACGACAATTAATATTTACCAACCTTCTAATGGCGTGATCGCTGACCTCATGTATGCACACATATACATAAACAATATTATGATATAATTAATAATATTTCTGTATCAATCCATACATCACACCACACGAACTTCACCCATCAATTCCGAGTCCGTGTCCATAATATCTTAAATATTATTCACAAAAAACGTTGAGGCGCCATAATGTAGCGTAAAAATGATACGACGGCTAATGTTCTCTCATCTCAAGATTCGTGGGTGAGAATGATGGTGAAGCACAGGGAAGTGGGATGTATTGATTGATACAGTAAATAAAACCCTTGTAAAAGGAAAGAACATAAATTTAATGATTCTATAACCACGTCTATCATGGTTTAGCAAAGAAAAGAGTAAAGAGAAGGATTGATCCCAACACGAAAAGGTTCAAACAATAATTGATGGCTCTCATGGTCCGACTCCTCTCCTCAGCATCATGGAAGGCCTCTCCAGGTCCAGATGCTCACCGATCGTAGTAATCTCCAAAAGAAGTCTAGGACGACTCTTCTGAAGCGCCATCCGCCATAGCCTCTTCCGTGGGGTCCAGACAATGGAATATGCAGATGCTACCTTATGTCCTTTTTGGTCCGCTCATCACTTCTTCCGAGATTTTCACCACAGCAGCAGGCACGCGCGGTTTGGCTTCATCGCCTCACAATCCGGCCATCGATCAATCAATAAAACAAAAAACACACCCACTTCGGGCAAATTTTGTAGACGCCCTCCGACGTCAAACAAAATAGAAAATCAAAAAACAATCTCTCCCAACAAACACACGTCGATCACGACCGCTCCAGTCAGGTTATATCGCCCGCCATGTTGAGTTGCTCCCTTCGTCTGCCGTCTCCCATAGACATCCTCTCACCAATCTCTTCCGTAGACAATTATCCCAATCATAGACTCGGGGTCAGTATTTACGTTACAGGATGTATGATACAATGTATGAATGTGAATGAAGCAAGAAGTTTATGCCAAGATCGAGTTGTTTTGTGATCCGTCCTCTCTGCCTACCCCTGTGGAGAAACTTCGTGATGGTTAGTTAGTTAGTACTTCGAACAGTACTCCGGGATTACCCAAGCGTCATCAATATCCAAATAATCGTCATTTATGCATATCACAATTTTCATATATATATATATATATATATATATATTTTTTTTTTATTTTTTTATTAACTTGAGACATATTACAAAAAATATAATGCAATAAGTCCCAATAAACTACTTTGCAGTTTGTCTAATGGGAGCTTGTTATTCAAAACTTTATCCTAAATTTACAGTTAAGATTACAAAAATATTTCAAGAATTAAAAAAAATAAAAATAAATAAAAACATAAACGACAACAATAAATCGTACATAAAATAATATTTCCCTATTATCTAATACAAATAGTTACTTTCAGCCAGTTAAGTTTTCAATATATTTATTAACTGTTTAGTTTTAATACAGTTTTTATTTGTTTTTTATTTCAGTGGGTTGTTATTTATAGTTCTTTGTTCATATTTGTTTGTATGCTTAGGAACCATTAATCCTTCATTAAATTTGAGACGAGTATTGTAATTGTGCTCTAGCCTATTTGTATTACATATAGGGTTATTAATGTGCTGAAATATAATTTTTTACCGTAGAATTGATCTTACTGAAAGAATTTTGAGACTGATAAAAGTATGGAATATTATGCCCCTTTGATCACAAGTTTCTGGTTTTTGCCAGAAACTTCTCTGTGAGCATATGCAATAAGAAAATCTGATCCATGCACCCCCTTCCACCCATGAAAGCATTTAAAACGTGCTATATATTATCATTTGTTTTGATTTGTTCACATTCAAACAATGTTCTACAATATAGTTTGCCAATCAAACTGTGCAGCTAATAGCCCCATGGTTTCCACATTCCATCCGCGATTCTTTATCTTTGTAAAGGAGGAATAATCACAGTCTTCCAATCTAATGGCGTGTAACCCTCCCCAAACTCTGGTTAAAAGTTTGCACAACCATGCGAGAATTAAATGGCTATCTTCTTTAAAGCATTCAGCAGCAATATTTTCAAAGGCAAATAGCCTTACCATCCTTCATACATATCAATATTTGATTTCATTCATGCTGATTTTGGTTACATTTGGTTTCATATCTAATTCACCGCTGGAATAACTGTTACTCGGATTACTTTTGAAAACCTCCTCAAAAATATGTCACCCACCTCTCTTACCAAAATATACACTTTTTTAATCATAGCATAGCATCATAGTGCTTCGGTAATAGACGTGGTTATATTGATCAATGAAGTTTCCACTGAAATAAAGATAGGAGGGGAAAAGATCTTGTAAATAAGAATGCCCACCATTTATATCTGATATAGTTTTGCATGAAAAAATTAATAACTTTATAACCGCGCCGGTGCACGTGCTTGAAACTCGACGGACACGAGCGGAACACCGGTTCACAGTTGATGTTGGCTTCATGAGCAGGCCGTTTTAAGCTACGTAGGGGCTCATGGGCAGAGTAAGTTTGGGGGCCCCCCTTTTAAGCCAAAACCTACAGGAAAATAACAAACCACAAAATAATGTTTTTATAACTGAAAGAGTTCGTGCAAGACAGTGCTATGCCACTGAAACGTGATTTGAAGATATGAACATTTAAAAGTTTAACAAGCAACTTTTTCCGCTTATAAGAAATAAAAATGTTTTCACTTTATTTGTTTGTCTTCTTTAAAATGCAGTCCCCAGGGAAAAGCGCAGCTGACAAAATTTTTCCACCATTCAAGTGAAATCACAAAATGCTGTCGTTTTATCATCCTGAAATATTAAACATCTAAAGAAGCTGGTAGTCTTGATCATAGCAACCGGAAATCCGATAGAGAGCAATCAAATTAAATTTAGATTTTTATTTTTCATATCTTGTGTCCGCAAAGTGCGCCATTTCGACATCTAGCAGAACCCCCTCCGATGTTAGGGCCCTTGGTAAAAATGGCATATTGTGTGCATCCTTTTGGCACTCAACCGGACCCCCTTCCGAGGTTGGGCCTTAAGAAAAATAGACTTTATTTGCGAGTCCTGTATCCTCAATGTGTAGGTACCATTTTGGCACCGATTCGGAGCCCTCTTCGAGGTCGTGACCTTAGGAAAAATTGACATTTTATATTATGAGTTATTAATTTTTATTATGTCCGCAATCTGTTCCATTTTGGTACGTAGACATGAATGGTTCAGTTGCATATCCAATTTACATAGCGAAGCTACCCATTAGTACCTACCTAAAGTAATTAACAGAAAAAATTGAAACTTTTCATAGTCCGCGATATCGTAAATAACTATAAATATTTGTAACTGTAAATAATTATTATCGAAAATCTCAAATAAAATAAGGTTTCAGATAAATACTTACTAATATTTTGCCAATAACCCTATAATAAATATAATATCTATAAAAAATAAGGTTTAAACAGTAACTGCAATATTATGCAATGTGCAGTGTTTTATAATATTGTGTCCAGTGCCTGCAAAATCATTTTTCTCAAGCGAAAACTTTGTAATTTAACTTGTTAATCTGGAGTGACCTACCTGGTAAGTATGTTTCTTTATCTGTTTGTACATAATAAGATGAACCCTGGCCAGTAATATTTGTACAGCTCCCTTGAAGTGATTTTTCACAAAAACGGCACTATAAAAGTCATCCAAATATTATTATTATTAACCGGGGGGCCCTCCGAGGTGGGGTCTAGGAAAAATTTATATATTATTTTCAGAGCCCTGTATCGACAATGTGTATCATTTTTGCATATAGGCGGGGGCCCCCTAAGAGGTCGGAGTCCTAAGAAAAATATAAATATTTCTTTACTTGTCCCGTATCCTCAATGTGCACAATTTTCACAGCATCCCAAAGATGGCGTATCTCCTAAGGAATTTGAGGCACATCTGGACCTCCTTTGTGGAGTTAATGTATTAAACAACATACGTACATTACTTATAGGATGAATGATAAAGAGAGGAGAAGAGAAAGGTTGGAAGTATCTGGATATCCAGATCAGGGTAATAAAAATAGTTTAAACCATTAATATAACGTTTCGTTTTCGAATGGTGGTTTCTAGTACCTTCTCACTAGTACCTTTTACTCAACAATGTACAAGTATTTATTATTTTGATAATTATCAATGCCCTGATGAGCTTTTACATGGAGTGTGTAATACATAGAAAAAAATATGGGTACACCTAGATATATATGCCTAAAGCGGGCATAGGAATCATCAGAATAAAACATTCACTCAAAATACTAACACTGGGTTATAAATACAGAAAATTCTGGAACGTCGCTCCGAATATTCATGTTTTGCACTCTGGGAAAACATGTTTTTCTTGAAGATAATAAGTGTACGTATGTTTTTATTTCATTGCCCGAGGCACTCCTAGGAACCATCAATAAATATAAATTGATAAAATTTGCCTTTGTCCTAAATACGCAAATGTGACTTTAATCAAATACCGTAGATACATGGCAATAAGCTCCCGACATTTCACATACATTGAGATGGCAACATGCTACACTAGCGCCTCTGGAAGCGTTGGTGGAATTAAGTTTTTCCATACATTTTAATAGATTTTCTGCGAAACATATAT
>JAHDVE020004339.1:0-94122 GCA_022606495.2 Halesus radiatus
CCATCAGAAAAAGCTGAAATTGTCGCTTGTTCAATGCTGGAGGACTTGGCACAGAGGATTGATCCCGCTATGTCGCAGCGGGATCGCGACACTTTGAACCACTCTTCTACAAACTGGACATTTATTTATCGCAATAGTTTTCTGTAGTTGGCATTTTTTTAAATTATTTAAAATCAAACTCACCATTATTTTTTTTTTTCTAGTGTGGGAGCATTTTTCAAGACTTGGATACCTTTCATCATTTTTGCTATTTTTCTCGGATTTTTAATATCTTATTAAGGCATCTACTTAGTTCTGTTCCAACATATTTTTATGTTTGATTTAAGACTGTTAATTTATTGTTGAATAAATATAAGCACGTTCATATTATCATCCACATCATCAAACCAAGTCTTCAAAATATATTCATTTCATTATTCCATAGTATATAATATATTATGTAAACAATGTGTTGTATCAAGACAAGAAAAGTTAAAATAACTAATTTTCAATCTCAACGTATGCATGCGAGTATATGTATACAAGTACCATTTATTTTTATAATCAATCAATATCATTGGTAGTATATAATGATACATAAGTCCTGTCTATGTACCTATGTATAATTATTTTTATGTATTCGACTAGTGCAGTGGAATGTTGTGTGCGTGATATATTGTCATACGACCAATGTGACAATTTTTCAAGTATATTTTTGTTGTTGTGAAACCTCACAAGTGTTCCGCTTTCTATATAGTGCCCAACTACGCATATATTACCACCTGGTTGGGCAACATTGTCAGCTGGGTTAAGGAAAAAGCCATAGGAAGGTATTTGTTAATGCGGGACTCGAATGTTGATTCTTCAATCTGCATGCGTGCCGTTTTACAGAAGAACGAATCGAAGAAATGAGTCGATGCTATCGATGTCAACTGTTATCATGTGTTCCACTTCTATCCACCGAGTTTATCGCTCGTGCACTGGTGCGCTGTATTTATATATATATATATATACATTGGACCACATAAAACAAACAAAAATACTAATAAAAACTTTCCCAATTTGATAAAAGCATTACTTTGTAAACTCTCCAATGTGCTACTTATCAAATTATTTTTTCCTCTCAAAAATCAAATTCCAATTTTATCACGTTGAAGGTTTTTTTTTACAGCTTAGTTACGATACTGACAATGTAATTGCATACTTCATGACGTGTATTGTAAGATTCATCAACAATACATAAATGTTTGTTAAAGATTGTATGGAGTGAATCTATAATTTCAAGGATATTCATTACAATGAATCATACTCGTATACTAGAATCAAATTAGATTTTACTGTTCAATAAATTTTATTAAGTAATAGCCCCCTTATAATAAGAAAGTAATTTAATTACTTTCCATCCTCCATTATGTGAATAGCTCCCATTTGGTGCGAAAATTAGTATTAGAATTCATTAGAAGAAATATTGTGATCGGTATTAAGTTTTTAACTTGCCAAATATTGAAACACTATTTACATGATTTTATCAAATTAGACGTGACGAGTTCAAATGAGACGAACGGTTGGTGCCACAATCGTGATTTGAATGGCAGGACCTTCCACTCCCGACAACTGCTCTAAGCCAATGATGGATCTAAGCAACCACCGTCAATGACCAATGTGTATATTGAGTATCATCGTCTATGGGAAAATACCTCCCAATACAAAAATGTTAATTGTTCAGGAGGAACTGAAAACTGGTTTTTGACACATATTATTTTTTAAATCAGATTAAAACCTTACAACTTGAAGTACATATAACATTTATTGTGATTTTTCAAATATTCAACTAATTTTCTTAAAGTCAACCACCTGGGAAATATTTTCCCGTTGATGGTGTTATTTAATATTTTACTTCTTTAAGTTTTCCCTAATGTGTTGATTATTTTTTTTCTAATTAATGTTGATTATTCTTATCGTCTTCTGTGCATTATAAATCTAGTCTTATAAACACTTCTAATTTAATTTACAAAATAGTCATCTTTTTAACTTGTAGCTCTTAAAAATAGTTATTGGGTTGATGTGAACATTAGGTTTCTTTATAAATGTCTATGAATATCCGAATTCTGATTCAATTATCTTAGTAAAATAGATTCCATGTGTAGAATCTTTTTCATCGAGAGTTACTCATATATATTATACCTAGTACTGGATGATTTTTCATGTAACATTTCTCAAAATGTGTTCCCATGAAATGTTAAGTTGGAAGTTAATCAATGAGAATTTTGTATCTGACAGATTGACCAAAAATACTGGGTGATCACAATTGTTTGTAAAGGTCTATATTTTTTGGACACATTTGTCTGTTCATGCATGCCATTTAAAAAATATATTACGTCAAATAGTTCGATAGACTATTTTTTTGCATTTGGCAGTATGTTAACTTCTGATTTTAATGAATTTTATTTAACCTTCTAACTTTACATTACACAAGTCATTACACAATACTGGTTTGGTTTGAAGAAATTACCACCTGGTAATAAGCCTACCTTCATATTTTTTATGTATTAAAATGTTTACATATAAAAAAAAAAATTATGATTGGCCCCAAAACACTTCCTTGAGGCATTCCGAATTCTAATTCAGCTGGTTTTAATATGCATTTCGTCTAATTTATTCGACCGTTTTTGAAAATAATTTCTGTCCGGTGAACAGAGTATAGGTTAGTATGTTTTGTTACAGGGAATAAGAATGGTAACCTTCATTAGTGACTTATTTTTTTTTGAAAAAAAACAAACATATCTGGTTTATTATTAACCTCACAATATTTTAATAACTCCTACTACCATCATCATAAGCGGAAGGTGTTGCTTGTGTTATGTTGGAGACTTAGCCAGCGGAGGAATTGAACCCCTGACACCTGGGTAGGAACCCGACGCATTTGTCAACTCAGCCACTGCTTGTTATTTTTTTTTGTTCCCGTGGCCTATTTTTAGTAGGTTCGTTTTTTCTGGAACCCCCATTCGTGTATGTATTTATTTTATATTATCAACTGTACGGCAGCTACCATTATAATATATTTAGTGATGCATGTTACTTATTTAGTTTATTTGAGAATTTCGCTTACTGTGGTAAATGCTTTTATTTTTTTTTTCAAGTGGTAATATTATAGTGCACTTCTTTAATTGCACCTACCTCATGTAATGCAATTCACAAAATATTTTTAACAAACTTTTCTTATTTAATAATAAATGTTTGGTAAATTTATTTATTTTTATTTAAAAAAAATATGAGTTATCTATAAATAGCTAATATTATAACCAATAAACAAATATGTACATGTTATCCACAAACTTAGTAACCAGGAGCGTTTCTACTGTAGATATTGTGGGTGTAATAAGAGGATTAACTGATAATTCGCGGTGGAATTCCATTATAATATTATAATAAAACAATTTTAAAACTTTACCACTTGTTATTTTTTTACCATAGTTTCCTACCTCTGATACACAAATGAACGATGACCGAGATAGGCTGAAACTGGTCAGATCATAAAATAGAAAGTAGAAAAAAGCCCTAAAATTGTTTCAACAATTTATTAAACTGTTAGCTCTTCTCTTGTCTGCCTGCGCAGATAAATTTGTAAATCATCATCAATCTCCAGAAATGTCCTCATCATGGAATCGCGTTAGACTTCAGGTTTGACTATCAAAACCCATTTAAAAAGATATTGGCCCCAACAATCTTCAATCCGATCGACCAATAACGACGACATAGAAGGTGTGAATGATGTTTTCTTATTTATATTGTGCATTTTTTTAATTATTTTATATAGGTACTTACTCTCTTTTTATTTTTCTTCTTATTAATGTTCTTACTTTTATGTATATATTTATATACTGTCTAGAATCTGTGCGATTGGACTAACATCCCCACATTCCGAAAAGAGAGTATATTCACTTTCATCTGTGTCCATAGGCAGCTATATATTATTATACTTACTAATCTACTGTAGCGATGAGTCGTTCATGAACGAGCCGTTCATTTGTGCCGTCTCATTTTGATTAGCCATGAGCATATGACTCCTGTGGTAAACTACCATGGCTCAATTGAACTTCCACTCTTTTTGACAAACCTTGGAACCACTTAATAAAGATTATTTATCTAAAAAGATAAACATATTTCAGATGTTCCATAGTTTTCCTACACATTTACACGACGACACATCTTTAAATAAGGTCCTTTGTTCTAATTTGGTTATATATCATCATACATGTGTCTAACTTCTACAAGGTTAAATTATGCCTACGACCGTCCGTGGGACTTGCAAATAATATTTGTGTAGTAGAGATAAGAATAATTACCGCATTTACACGCGTGTAGGCACTGTACAGTAACGGCGCCTAACAGTCTGGCATCTAAACGTTTTGTACCTACGCCTATACGCTGGGAGTCGTATGAACTGGAATATGAACTCATGAACTGCGAGTCGGCTCTTAATATGTGCCGACTCTTACATGAGATGTCGTACAAAAATATTGAGCTGGTAACGTGACTCCCAAAATGAGTCATGACACAACGCCAATCTACTGTTATTTTCTTTCTGCGATTTTTTATAGTAAAAATCTCGATTTTGTAAAATAATAATCTGGCGACGCTGGTACCTGTTATACGAAGAATACCTAGGTACCAAAAATAGTCCTGAAAATACCTAGCTATGTTGAACTGTAAACACTTGACAAGGCAAAAATGTCCTTGAGCACATTTACATTTACATTAATTTTTTAAACTATTGTTATGGCAAAAGGCAGTTGAGCAAAAATTGAGGGATTTGAGGAAATATTTATTCATTTAGGCATTTTTAAATAGGAAAAAGTTGGGCAAAAATGTCGAATATTTTTGAAAACTTTGCAAAATGAACTGCCTAAATGATATCCATTTTACCTTTATAATTTAAATATTAAAAAAAAACAACAACATTACTTTTCAACTTCATAGCATTTTATGTTCCAAAATACCCTTTTACAAATCTCATGTACACTAAAAAAATACAAACAAAACTGCATTCATAATAATTCAAAAACAGCCAGAATCTCAATAATATACAATTAGGTAGGTACCTATTTATTTTTTTCCTAAAGCAGAAATAAATAATATTTTAAATACGTGTATAAAGCTGATTGTCTGAAAAAGAAAGGCAAGGTTTAATGTAAGTCATAACCTTTGAAGTTAGTGATGTGATGAAATCATTTCAGCTGTTAGAAACCATTACATAATGATAATATTTTCTAGGTGTCATACCTACATAATATTTTGAATATCGAAGGGGGGACTTCATTATATTACCTACGGTTAGCTATAAATCGTCCAAAAATCTGATTTCAACTTCTAAATTATTTTCTCTAAATATTTAATAATGAACATTTTCATAATTTATTCAAATAAGATTTTATTGAGTTAATGTAAATTACATATTATAAGATGGAAAATGATAACAATATACATTTTTATTGCTGTGGCAGAGATATATTTCAGATTTTTTGGCGATTTAAACCAATCTTCTATTATCATATATTGCGCAATACAATAATGTCGCCGCTAGTAAAAAGGACCGCTCTACAGTGACAAGTTTGGAATCTTATTACGTAATGGTGACTCATCACCGTGACGAAATATTATTGTTGTTGACCTATTTAGAAAGTCACTCAACGAAAACAATATCCATGTAAAAAGATGCCGCTCCTCTGCTGTTAGTAGCATTTAAAATACCGGTTTACCCTCGATTTGTAGTAAAAATTCACTGCTATGTCAAGACACTCGAAGGAACGGCTCGCTAGTTTCGTTCAAGTGTAATTTATACGTGTAAATGAACAATTTTATTATTGTTTACGTGAATCCAGTTAGAAATTAACATATTATTTAATGTGATAATATCTACATAATATGGAACCGACGATCGATCTTAGTAAAAACAGATTTCCTTACTGCATAGTTTGGACTCCAACACCAGTTTTATCGTGAGTATTATTTTTCTGGGTTGCCGACTGAAACAATAATATCAGTTTATACCTTTGATGGCCTCGATCTTTTATTTCATACATTTACCATCGAGTAAAATATTTTTTTTACATATTCCGATAACTTGAAGTTATACCACATTGTGTTCAAAATGTTTTTACTTTTTTAATATATCTAGCAAATTAATAACGAAGATATGCATCGGTATTTTTTTAAATACAATCATTGTACCCGGTACCGTTATATTGTTTTTCTTATGAAGAGATTTAAAAAATAATTTATTTAGTCGAACTTGAAAATTAGAAATAATCCAGTAAAATATTATAACACATTAAGCGTTTTTTTACAATGTCTTCAATATACATAATTAAATTATTATTAAACAATGAAATAGAAAAATATATATTTTATACAGCACATGATGCTCAATAAAATATAATAATAATGGTCTTCTACTTTTACCACTCGTAAAACCTTTCGGACAAAGTAAAGTAGCTACCTCTACCTGTTTGTAGTAGTACCTGCTCGCCTGCTCCTGCTACCTACTACGAAATAAATAATTATTACCCATCTATTTTATTTTTCGGTGTGTGCGAAAGATTTGATGTGGGTATATTGATATTGTTATTATAAATATAAACGTCGAGGGATTGAAGGTATATTATTTTCCATGCGTCAGACTTGAACAATCTAGAAACAGAAACCGAACTAACTAGAAACAAATTTTACTTTACGTGACTTGTGCTAATACTAATGCTAAAGGTGTCCACGAACTGTGTCTAAAAAGTTTTAAAATGGATTTGAAAACTATTGCCGCCAATCAACTGAAGTCGCTCATCGCGGGACAATCGACAACCAATCTAGGAGAATTGTGGAAGAATGATACTTGTGTTCTGGTATTCTTTCGTCGCTGGGGTTGCATGTTCTGCCGCCTTTTAGCCAAAGAAGTATCGGAGATTGCGCCCATCCTCAAGAAACACGATATAAAGTTAATCGGCATTGGTATAGAAGACCTCGGCGCCGAAGAATTCAAAGATGAACACTTTTTCGACGGCGAACTCTACACTGCCGCTACAAAAGAAACTTACAACGTCTTGGGCTTCAAACGGTCTTCATTCTTGTCTGTAATGGCATCTCTGCTATGGAAGCAATCAAGAGATGCTCTTTGGAAATCTAGGCACCTGGGTATCGAAGGCAATCTTAAAGGCGACGCTCTACAATACGGTGGTACGTTAATTGTCGGAAAGGGGGGAAATCTGCTATCCCACTTTGTGCAAAATGGGCCTGCAGACCACATGTCTAATGCCGCTATTCTGAAAGCTTTGGGGCTGGAAAATGAGCTTAATTCTTTGCCAAGTGCTAATGATCCTGATATTGTCACATCGGAAAGTGAATGTAAGAAATGAGGAGGCTTACAAACACCAACATGAAATCAAGGATCTCAATTTTATGTGTTTAGTTTATTGTATTAGATAGAAGATAAAAATGTTAAATTATTCGAATATTAAGTTTTTTTTACATAAATGAATGTGTTTTAAATTATATTTCCCTTGTCATTTTTACCTGTAAAAGCAAATCTCGTGCCTGTGGGCATTGAAATTAGCCTGTCCTTTATATATCTAATCATTTAGTGGATAAACGTGAATCCAACCTCAAGGTGTTTACCTTATATTCTCTATTTAGGTCAGAGACGCATCTAATGGTTACACAGATGAAAAAGTTTGCTTCCAGTTAGTAATCCAAGTACACAAAGTATCAACTTCCTGCTTTTTCAGATGGATAATTCCAATCATAGGGCACATAGGAATTGCAACATCTAACGGGATAATACGAGACTTCTCATACCCTTACCACGTCGGGACTGACAAAATGGCTTTCGGGAGCCCCACTAAGTATTGGCAACTTACCAAAGATAAAGCTTTTAATGGCGACGCGGGTTGGGATGCAGCCGTGACAGAAGCTTCCCACATTTACAGAAAAAGAATGGTGAGTTTTTGTTTATCACCTGATAAACATACATAACCTACACAAGATATGGATATAAGTGATTCGCCTGATGACTTGAGCCACGTACACGTAATCGAGTATATTGCTTCCGGAATCTACTTTCAGCATTCATAGTTTTGTCTTTCGCTTGTTGCATGTCTACCCACACTAAAATGTTTGCAGCATTGTTACTCTGAAATGATCTGTTTAAGTAACAATGTGTATTACAATTTGAGTGTGGGTAGACTGAGAATGTATGAAAGATTATATTATATGATGAAACTACATTTTGGTAATATAACTTACACAACCATAAAATTTATATTGGTAAGCTCTTGTAACAGAATTCAGACTGCGAAAAACTAGTTGTTAGATCTTGATGATTGAACCTTTGAATCCTGCTATCTATTTAATGCGGGGGTGAGGATCCTTTTTGCCGCAGATGGCCATTAGGATGTCTGTTGTGTCACCCGCGGGCTGGACTAAGATTTTCAGAATTTTCAGAAGAAGCATGATGAAGGGGGGTAGGGTTGATTTGAGGGAGTCCTTGATATAAATATTATAGCCTCGCAAAGATTGAAATTTTTTCAAGATTTTTTATTTTACACCTCACAAGAATTCGTCAAATAACAAAATGGAACAGTGTCCAAACTTCATGTTCCTAAATGATAATGCAGCATATTTATGTTTGCAACTAGAATTTTATACTGCACTCATGAGAATGGTTTTCCTCCGAATTTTATGGCTGCAAGATTTTTATAACTGCACTCGGAACCCGATAACCCGCACTCTGGAGGTTTTCCATCCCTAATCTAATGCACTGAATGAACATTTTCCTTCTATAACCTAATTCAATTCTAAATATGTAACTATTATAAAAAGGCATGTAGAGCGAATGAACGATGAAAGAAGTGTAAGAAGAGTGTATGACGCGAATGTGAATGGAAGAAGAAGCCGAGGAAGACATGGCACAATCAAGTGAATCAAATACTTGAGTCGGGCATGTCAGAAGTCGGAATAATATAAGAGAATGTATGAGATGATGTATGAATGTGAATGAAGCAAGAAGTGTATGCCAAGATCGAGTTGTTTGGCGGTCCGTCCTCTCTGCCTACCCCTGTGGTGAAGCAGTGTGATGATTAGTTAGTTATGTAAATCAAATTTATTTAATGTGGCCTAACCACAGTTTGAAAATAGCCTCGAATACCGAAACAGCTGTCACAATAAAATAAAAAAACTAAAATACTTGCAGAACTTAATAATAACATTATTAAATTTGATTTACATTCATTTTTTTAAACTATTGTTATGGCAAAAGGCATTTGAGCGGAAATTGAGGGATTTGAGGACGTATTTCTTCATTTGGGCATTTTTAAAGAGGAAAAAGTTGGGCAAAAATGTTGAATATTTTTGTAAACTTTGCAAAAAGAACTGCCTAAATCATATCCATTTTACCTTTATAATTTAAATATAAAAACAATAACATTACTTTACAACTTCATACCATTCTATGTTCCAAATACCCTTTTACAAATCTCATGCAGAGTAAAGAAATACAAACAAAACTGAACTAACTAACTAACCATCACGCCGTTTCACCGAAGGGGTAGGCAGAGAGGACGGACCGCCAGACAACTCGATCTTGGCATACACTTCTTGCTTCATTCACATTCATACAACGTCTCATACATTCTCTTCTGTTATTCCGACTTCTGACATGGCCCGACTCGAGTATTTGATTCACTTGATCGTGCCATGTCTTCCTCGGGCGTCCCCGGCTTCTTCTTCCATTCACATTCGCGTCTTATATTCTCCTTACACTCCTTTCTTCGTTCATTCGCTCTACATGCCCAAATCATCTAAGCGTCCCTTTCTTAATCTTGCTCAATACGCTTACATCAGCCTTGCATTCTTTACGAATCTCAACATTTTCACTCGATCATACATGGTTTTACCACACATTCGTCTCAGAGATCTCATTTCTACAACATTCAGTCTACTTTCATCCTTCCTCTGCCAGTTCCATGCCTCACTGCCATACATCAAGGTTGGTATCAGCACTCCATTGTGGACTGCTAGCTTCGCTTCCTTGGACAACTTTTTGTTTTGCGCCAACCGCGTTCAGTCCTCCGTTAATGGAGTTTCCTGCATTCACCCTTCTTTCAATATCCCTATCAGTCTTTCCATCTCTCGTGAACATACTTCCCAAATACAAAAACTCATCTACCTGCTCCAAGTATTCATCATTCACAACTATATTGCACACTGTTTTCGTACTCTCTCTTCCAAACACCATGACTTTAGACTTTACATTCTATATTAGCTCGTTCTTCATACATACTTCGTTCATCCTAGATACGAGGGACTGTAGATCTTCCATACTGTTAGCAATCAGCACCGCATCATCAGCATACAACAGGCAACATGCTTGCAGACTACTCATTTTCGCGCCCAAGCCCACCTCTTTCAATTCTTGCATACAATTATCCATGTATAGATTAAATAACCACGGTGAGATTACGCAGCCTTGCTTTACACCTTTTGTAATGTCAAACCACCCCGTAAAATCACCGTTTGCCCTAACACATGCAACGCTTCCCTCGTACAGAGATGCGATTGCCTGTATAAGATTTGTATTCACTCCATACTTGGACAACACCTTCCATAACATTTTTCTGTCAACTCAGTCGTATGCTTTTTGTAGATCTACAAAAGCACAGAAAAGTTTTTGATTTTTTGCCAGAAACTTCTCTGTGAGCATCCGCAATGAGAAAATCTGATCCATGCACCCCCTTCCACTCATAAATGCACCTTGCACATCCCATATTTTTCCTTTGTTTTCATTTGTACCCTTTCAATCAATATCCTACCATACAGCTTTCCAACTGAACTTAGCAGGCTAATAGCCCTGTGATTTCCACATTCCATGCGTGACCCTTTCCCTTTGTATAGAGGCATGATCACAGCCCTTCGCCAATCTAATGGGGTGTAACCCTCCTCTAAACACTGGTTAAAAAGTTTCCATAACCATGTGAGAATTATACGGCTATCTCCTTTAAAGTATTCAGCAGCAATATTATCGAAACCAACAGCCTTACCATTCTTCATACATTTAATTGATCTTTTAATTTCATCCATGCTGATTTTGGGAACATTCACCCTTTCGTCATTCATACCTGACTCATTCATAATAATTCAAAACAGCCAGAATCCCAATAATATACAATTAGGTAGGTAGCTATTTATTGCCCTTTGATTTTTTGCCTAAAATAAAATAGCCTTTTAGTCGAGGTTCCCGGATTGGACTGGCGATTTAATAGGCTCAAGAAATTAATAACCTTTCTCAGCCATTACGTTTTTCTATAATGCAGGTCTGTTTTTGTGGCAGAGTTGTCCAAAACGTCGGGTTAACGCGCCCAGACATTGCAGGTTCAATCCTCTGCAACCCAAGTTCTCCATCATTACATAATAACAGTTTAAGATTTTTATAATGAGAGAAGAGAGAATTCAAATATTGTCGCCTTGTTCATGACCCGGGATTGTTTGTAAATCTTTTGAATAAAATTATATGTAATGATTTTTTAAAAATTTATTTCAGCACTACTTATTAGTGGAGAATTGTCATTCGCATGTATCCAAAGCTCTCAACCTGATGCAGTACGATGGAAGCTCCACTTGGAGATCTTTTAAACTGGCTTACTTGATGCTTAGACATGGGAAATATGTCAGGTGTGCATGATTAATATTTCATTTGTACTATTATTGATTAATTATTAAAATTGTTGAGTATTGATTTATATTTTAGAGTTGTTCAAAATGAGGCCATGTTGTGGTTACTGTAGGAGTCTTTATTTATATCAATTTGTCTAAATTCGGACTATAAAAATAGCGTACAAGTATATCGCACTACCACAATGACACTTCAAACTGAGATAATGAACTTTTAAATTTTGCTTCCTCGCTAGGTATATGGATATGTCGAAAAATTTACTGTCGAATGCTGTGTGAACGGGAGATCACAAGGAATGAGAGATTTTTTGGTTTTTAATTGAAAATTGTCACCTGAATCTAAAATGCCATCTACATTTTTAAATTTCTATTTTATTTCCAAATAAGCTCAGAAATTCAAGAATGCGTATAAAGTGGTTTGTGATGATCAAATACTATAAATCTAATATTATGTAAGCTGTAAGCCAAATGGACATTTCAAAGCAAGATTACAGAAAACTTTAATTTATTTGTTTTTTTTTTGTTTTTAGTCGGGCTGGATTCCTGAAGACTTGGTTGCCATTCTCCACCATTTTGATTATTATTATAGTTGTCATTTTAATAGAAAAACTAAGTTGACAGTAATTATCAAAGAAGAATTACAGGACTAGAAAGAAAATATATCCCAATCAATATCTAATATACTTTTATCATACATATGTATTAAATATTATATAAATTATTATTATTTTTATCATAAATATTATTTATATTGGATTAATATTACATATTCAAAGCTTTCACCTCAATCTATTTCTTATTGTGCGACGAATCACATTTTAGAAAACAAATTCTAATCAAATTCCTGTACTGTACTGCCCATTATACAATTTGTTTTTCCTTTCCAAGTGAACAAAAAATAACATTAATAATTAGAATAAATAACTCTTCAAACAACATGCAATGCGCAGTGTTCCCAATATTGTGTCCCCTGCGTCCAAAACTGTATCTACAATTGTCTAATAATGAAGTGACCTGCCAGGTAAGTTCGGTCCTGCATCACCCTCATTGGTGATACATTATGGTTTTATGTTATTGACCGATGAGCTGGTGGATGCAATCTGTTAGCCTTAATACCCTCCGAGCGGCAACTGAACATTGTTTGAAAAGGAGATATGTTAATATGGAAGAGAAAGGAAGCACGCTATTATAAATAACGCTTAAGGCATCATTTAATAAAACACAACATTTAAAATAGAGCACAAATCTCTAGATTGCCGACTTAAATAGTATTTAAAGAAATGCTGTAAATTTTTTCATACATATAACATGTTAAATAACAGAACCGTGTTATTTATAATTTTCGGAACATACTTAGCGATTTTTTTCTATGGAGGGAATTTCATGTAGGTATGTCATTATTTTTTCAACTAGATAAGAGAATAAAGATATTATCTTAAAAATTAACACATACATAAAAACTTAGAGTTTTTAAGTGAAGTTTATAAAATGTACAGAGAAATACGGAATGCGGAGGCTTAATTATAAGTAGAAATAATAAATTATCTACAGTTACTAATAGAATAGAGCCTTAAAAAAAAATTATATATATAAATATATTTGTACAGCAGCCTTGAGGTTCTCAAAAACAGTGCTATACAAATATTATTATTTTATTTTCTACGTGAAATTTGTCACCAGATCAAATATTGAAATTCTTTCTTGACAAGATAACTAAACCTATGGGTTTTTTTTAAAAAAGAAAGAAATATTCCCGGGTTAAGAATAACCTGACAATATTTGAAAATCTCCTACTACCATCACAGTAAGCGGAAGATGTTGCTTGTGTCGTGATGGAGGACCTAGCCGGCTGAAGAATTAACTCACGACGCCTGGGTGGGACCCAGACGCGACGCCAACTCAGCCACTGACCGGCCATGTAAAATACTACTATTCTTTCAAATCAGTAATAGACCACACTTCTAGGAATTATCTGTTCAGTGGCCAACACAATATGACCAATTTTCAACTCTCCATAATTTCGTAAGAATGTTTTTGCTATGTAATTCAGTGGGTTTACATTGCCCTTATACATAACTAAAAAATGTTTTTACTCTGGAATAAAAATTTACTAAACTTACTGTAAATAATACAAAACAATATTCAAAATATTTAATTTATTTCTTTTGAATAGTACATATAAAATAAATTTATAAACTTAGATTTTCGTTAATTTGCAACTAATTTTATGTTGCCGTGTGTAAATTTACTTAATTTCTTTTTCTTAATTTAGCATTCCTTCTGCCATAGAAATGTTACTAGTAATAATCATTATTACAGACTGAATGAAACTTATGAATCACTAGCAGTTACTATTTGTTTTTGCTGCCCAATAGATATTTCAAAGCTCCATAGCTCATGATGGAAATTACGTTGTGAGCTTAAGAGTCGTGTTGCCGAAAATTTTTGCAAATTTAACAATGCCAGAGCTCACCGTTAGTGACATATACAAATAAATATTTTGTATTATTGCTCCATAAAATTATTGCTAGCAAAAAATACATTGATTTAAAACTTCGATTTTTTTTATATAATTTCCTTTGTTTATTTTTAAATCTATGTCATTATTGTCTATGATGGTGTAGATCCGTCACAATCTTTAGATAAAAATATATAATAAAGAGGGAATTCAAATAATAAGTTATTGATAAATCTAATGGCTCAATTTTCATGGCAGATAACTTTAAAAAATCAAAAATTATTTGTTATTATGTTAACAAAAATAAGGCTTTCAAGTATTGTTTCACCTCAACATCGGTTATTAAGAATTATTTTTCGCCAGCGTACAAAGTAGCAAGCAAAATAATCAAAAAAGACGACTTGAAAAAATGCAAAGTAAAATTCTATAATAAAGTATTGTAAAAACTAGTTTTTTTTGGTTGACACGCTAGGTGATATGCAATATTATTCAATTAAAAAGTGACAGCAAAATAATGTTAAGGCTTGCATTTCATTACATCTATAGCTGATAGTGATAAGAAAATATAAACATTAATTGAACATGATTTTGACCAGTACGGAACACTCAATATAATAGCCACAACAGATAGTGGGAAAGCTGACTGCAATGCATGTTCAGGATGACATAACTTATACACAGGAAGATCACATTATATTATACATTTATAATCGATTAAAAAGCAGAAACACAACAAAAATTGTGTTTTATATTCACCCATTAAATAATAGTTTTTTTTAGACAAGTTCAACAATTATCTTCCAGCAAAACACTTTTTTCCACTGAAAAGTCGTAATCCACGGGTTCTACTTGAAGTCTCCTCGTCACATAGGCCATGATCTCACTCAGATGAATACTCGCCATGTCGTTGTTTGTATTGGATGCCAATTCCTTGGATAGGCTGAATGGGACTCCTTGGAGGAAGTTGACTTCTTTCTTGGGTATCTGTGGAACTGTAGCCCCTGGTGGCTGTCCATAGTGTGAAGGGTATGGAGGCATCACCTGGCCTTGAGGATTTATCGATGGATACAAAGCATACGGAGCTCCTGGCGGTTCCTTGCCTTGATTAACTAAAACAAAATCATCGTCCGCCCGCGGTATCGGCGGTTGGGAAGTATCTTCCGGAGAATCTCCAGGAGAGTGCTTCTTTTTACCACTGAAGAACGAAAACATTATAGTTTAGTATCACAGATTGCACAAAATTAATTTTAAAAAACCTGAACTTAGTTCATGGCGTGATTACGGATGTTATTAATAACTATCCTTGTCACGGCGAATGTCAATATTAAGTTCAGCTGTTCGTTATACGTTATGGAATGACGATTTGACTTTACTCATTGTACGCAAGATAAGAATTGCTGCCGCAATAGCGATAGGCACTCCGCTTTTAATGACTCATGCGTATTATTATAAAACTTGAACAAAACAATAAAACGAGACGTTTTGACAAGCCGAGAACATAAAATGGATTTTGTCTATGGTCAGATGCACAGATAAACAGCCTAGCAAACTTCAATCGTGAATGGTAAACTTCTTCAAAGTTAGATAGGAGTTTCCTAGCTTGAAATTCAGCTAAACAGCACTAGGCATACACACTAAATAACTTCCCTCGTTCCACTGTTTATTAGTATATTAATTTGAAATGATTTGCAACTATTAATAAATAATTAAAGTAAACAACAATGATTTGCGTGTGAAAGTTGATATATCCTTTGTAATACCTATAAGTAATGACCGAATTCACAGACATACTTAGTTTCTAAAATGTGCATTTCAAGTAATAATAATTCCCAGACTAGACAGGCCATAAAAAATTGCACAGAGGCTAGCCGTGCATATTGTTGTTCAAGCCGGAAACCATTGTAAAGTACTACCTATTTTAGAAAGTCGGCATTATTTTACAAAAGGACAGCAATAAAACCTAAAAGGAAATAAACGTGTAATAAATGAGCGGCCCGCCAAACAACACGGGTCATAAAAAGATCCCTACAGATAGACAGGCAACAGGGCTCTTTGACGATAGATCAGTGAGTTTTAGTCTTCCGCCCAGGAATGACAGTTGGGTTGAAGCTTCCGCCCAGGAAGGTACCTATTCTCGCCCCTCGGAGAGGCCGCCCAGGTCCTCTGACGACAGTGAGTGTTACGCTTCCGTCCCAGAAGGAAGTACGATCTCTTCGGAGATATATTCGATATAGTCAACCCCCCCGTTTCTGCCCAGGAAGTTACTAATCTTCGCCCTTCGGAGATCAAACCCCGGAGACCGCCTAGGCCTCTGATATCGCCGCGTTTGTACCTACTTCCGATCCGGAGGTACTTGGATACCTAGTGCGAACGCGAGAAGGTCCGCATACCCAGCCGCTCTCTGGACCCTGTATAGCCATCAGTAAAGGGAAGTGCCTCTGAACTCTCATACCATATAATTCTCCCACTACTTTCTTCCAGGCAAAATTCAAACAGATGCATTAGAAGCTAGATTTGGAAAGTATAGAACTATGGTAGGTTCACAATATTTAATATCAATCAGACAAATATTTGAAGTTGAGTCAAAAATAAGGATACAAGATCTATTACCCTTAATATTGTCTTCGTCTTCATATGGCCGTATACAGATTGATATTGTTGATTGTGAAGCTGAACCTCAGGTCTGTACCAGTTCAAAAACACAATTATATTTCTCCTTTTCTGGATTGTATAAAACATTTACTGAGAAAGATTTCCAGCAAGCAGAAACCAGTCTCCCTATTCTTACATATCTCGCAGGTTATTGTGTCCGAACCGCTTAAAAAAAATTAAATCTACATCATGTTCCAATTCCATCACTATAGATAAGATGTTAGACGCAGATTGTAGTTATTCATTAATAAGGAATATGGATCGAGTTGGTTTATTATGTCCTCACCCTGACATTGTCAATGCCATCATTCATAACTATGTCACCTTTCAGAAGCTTTTATCACCCAAACTAGAAAAAATATTTTTAGATTATTATAACCAGCATGAATTAGTCTTACAGTTCAATGAGAGGGATTTTTTTCTAACAGACCTAAATTGCCCCTCTGGACATTCATCAAATACCATTTTGCAATATTTAATTAGACAAATTCATTGTTAAATAATTATGTTAAAAAAAGAAATGACTGCATAAAAAAAGTTGTAAAGAAACGCAAAGTCTACACAGTAAAAAGAAATATTCTTGACTGATTGCAATAATTATATGGTGTACACATGGGGAGGGGGGGGACATTGAACAGGACATTCCGACATTATATCTATACTATTTATATGTCTACTACTTATACATATTTTGGTCAGCTGTATGGCTTTCCCCTCATTTACAACATCTGGGCGGCGATCTGCATGCAACTTTGGCGTGACCGAAACGGCAAAATATTTCATTCGGCGCATAAAGTAAGTTATACTTTAAAAATGACATGCATAAGTGGACCATCTTGACGCACACTTAAAATATAGATTTTTTAATGTATTTTTTACAGTAACTCCACACAGGAGACCCTAAGGGAAATAATTTCCCTCAAGGCCTCTTGTGTATCCTATATCATCTTTGGGGATGCTGTGTGGAGGGTACGTTGTAGATACCTAGGTACTATTTTATAATAAACGTAGGCAGGTACCTACTTGATTGTGTTCTAATAACTCGTGGGTGCACTCTTTCTATTTTTGAATATATATATATATATATATATATATATATATATATATATATATCAAAAATCAAAATCACCTAAATCTCAAGGCCGAGATACTGAATCTCCCGAAGAAGATGAAATCAGCCTCTTTGCTTCTAGGAGAATCTCCAAATAGTTTTATGTATTTAATTTTACTGTAATAAAACGTTATAAATTTCAAAAATATTAAGAAAATCAAAACTCTTTTTAGTACCTATCTCATAGAAGTTAAGGGTCTAATTTGAGTCAGTTTTCCAGCCTAGAGATTTAGGTGGTTTTGGTTTAAAGTAGTCCGCATAATGTTCGAAACGTATGAAATAGTCGATCAAATTCGAAAGCTTTGAAAAACACACGAACTCCGGGCGTCACTTAATGCGGTTTACGCGATAATGGACCCGGTTACAGAGCGATATGTAAGAGAGGGTAAGCTAATATCGAACTTTTTGAAAAATATCTCCGCTGTTAGAATTGGAGTAGAATATGTAGATTGTGCAGTAGGTGGTTTTACCACCATTATTGGGTTTGTGTCCCAGGCAAAAGCACGGGCTTTATTTGCTACTAAAAATTAGAGATAAAAATTATGAAGAAAAATATTAACACGACCTTTCAAAAACGATTTATTTCGAATATCATATTTTTTAATTGTGCCGACATGCTTTTGTTCTTGCGGTTTTGACTAGTAATTATCTCCGGTATTATAATATTTGTAAGAACTTTGAGCTCCGGTCCTTCACGGAAGGACCGGAGCTCAAAGTTCCATTCCAGGCCCATCCTATCCTACCGATTTTATAAAAAAAATATGCGGTAGGTTAAATAACTTTCTTAAAAATAAAATTTCTATGATAAACAATACGGTTTTAAAATAAATAAACTTGGAATCAGCATAGATAATGGAAATTATGTCATAGCAATTCTAGTAAGCCTTCAAAAAGCCTTCGACACCGTGAGTCATGAAATATTGGTCAAAAAAATTGAAAAACAGTATAACTGGTCCTGTTCTTAAACTTATCAAATCGTACCTGAACAATAGAAAACAAGAGCATAAACTATGGAATTCCTCGAGGTTCCATACTGTGGCCACTTTTATTCCAAATATATATAAATGATATACGAGTATATCAATTAAATCTAAATGGTGAAATATTCTTGTTCGCAGATGACACTGCAATATTTTACTTTTGTAACGGGTTAATTAAATTATACACACTTTGTACGGAGAACAGAAATAGTCTTTATTTTGGGTCTAATCAATTTACAAGTTAATTAGCACTAATACGACAGTATACAAATTTAAAACAACACTTTGGTCATAATAATATCTCCCTTGATTCACGTCACTCTGATTTAACCGCACATCAATCAACCCCCAACGGGTTCTTGTGTCAGTTCTTGGCAAAGGATTACCGATGCTCTGGATTCACTGCCCATCAATCAACCACATAGGGTTCTTGGGTCAGTCCTGGCAGAGGAGGTGGGAAAGGGGTACCTAGCTCTGGATTCACTGCCCATCAATCAACCACAGAGGGTTCTTGGGTCAGTCCTGGCAGAGGAGGGGGGAAAGGGGTACCTAGCTCTGGATTCACTGCCTATCAATCAACCACACAGGGTTTTTGGGTCAGTCCTGGCAGAGGAGCTTGGAGAGGCGCGTTAGGCACCGGGAAGCAACTTGCTCTCTGGGGCTAAAACATGACCCTTTATAGATCATTACAGCTGTGACATCCCTTCCATGGGGTCACATCTCTAAGCCTGAGCGGAGGGGGTGAAAAATCTAGCCAATAACATCCCTCACCTTAATTAGTAAGAGACGAAGCGATGCGGGAGTGAGAAAGTATTCGAGATCGAAGATAACGATCAATACGCACGGAAATATCCCTATTTGGCAAAAACATGGAAATTTTGTTATAAAAATATCAACTGGATCTCAATATATTAAACAATTGGCTAATTAAAAACATATTAACAATTAAGGTTTAAAAACTGCTTATATGATCTTAAGTTCACCAAAAAGAAAAACCTCGATTCATAAACCATTAAAAATAGAAGAAAGAAACCTACGCATTTTAGATAGTGAAAAATATCTGGGCTTATATATTGATAAACACTTGTCCTTTAAACAACACATCAAAACCAAAATAAAAAATCATCTCACTAATTGGTGTATTTGGTAGAATAGCTCATCTTTTACCAACATGTTTTAAGAGGGGCCTATACTTTAGTTTAATCCAGTTCTATCTAACTTACCTAATAGAAATATGGGGAAACAGACGCATTACATACTTGAACGAATTACAAATAATACAGAATAAAGTCTTAAAAAAACTTTTCAATTATAACCCAGATACCCCCCCAAAAAACCTATGCCAACAAATGAACTTGCTGAAAATCAGAAAACTGTAGGAATATAATATATGCTATTAATCTACAAAATACACAATGGACTTATACACACGAACACGGCACAAACACTACACAAGACAATATAATAAATTCTACACGAATACAGTAAAGACAGTCAGTGGTAAAAGAAACATATGCCATGAGGGTGTATATATACTCGTATATACAATATCCTTCCCAATAGCCTGAAAATGGAGAATCGAGTAAGAACATTTAAAAAAGACTGTTCAATCTCAAAATAAGTGATCAAAATAACAATGTGTAATAGGAATAATATGTAAGGTATTTAAATAATACAATGTAATATTAAGTAATGTGAAATATAATATAAGTATTAAAACAAGAATAATATGTATGTATGTAGTTAATTAATATAATATAATGTAGTTAATTTAAGTGAGTGAAATAATTATGTATTTCTTTTAACTTAATAAATAATAAATAAATAAATGGAAAAATAATACAGTGCCACGAACAGAGAAATAAAAAAAGAGGAACAAGTTTTTGGATTGTAGATAAGTAAAAGGATAATTTAAAAAAATATATTTATACAATAGCTCATTTGCAATGCTGTTATAATCGTCGCCACGTAAAAAATATCATGCAGGTATCTTTTTAACACGGTTAAACTTATATTAAATATCTATAGCAGAGGTGAATTTGTTTTCAAGTGTACGAGTATATATGCGAGAATGGGTGCATGTATTTGGTAGTTTGTCCCAGAATTATTGTTATAGAATTATATATTTTGCCGAGCTTGTCGATGAGGTACTTTGAAGTTGATTAGTTGCAGGAGTTCACAACTCGAAATAACTAACTAACTAACTAACTAACTAACCATCACGCCGTTTCCCCGCAGGGGTAGGCAGAGAGGACGGACCGCCAAACAACTCGATCTTGGCATACACTTCTTGCTTCATTCACTTTCATCATACATTCTCTTCTGTTATTCCGACTTCTGACATGGCCCGACTCAAGTATTTGATTCACTTGATCGTGCCACGTCTTCCTTGGACGTCCCCGGCTTCTTCTTCCATTCACATTCGCGTCATATATTCTCCTTACACTCCTTTCTTCATTCATTCGCTCTACATGCCAAACCATCTAAGCGTCCCTTTCTTAATCTTGCTCACTACGCTTACATCAGCCTTGCATTCTTTACGAATCTCAACATTTTTCACACGATCATACATGGTTTTACCACACATTCGTCTCAGAGATCTCATTTCTACAGCATTCAGTCTACTTTCATCCTTCCTCTGCCATTTCCATGCCTCACTGCCATACATCAGGGTTGGTATCAGCACTCCATTGTGGACTGCTAGCTTCGCTTCTTTGGACAACTTTTTGTTTGCGCCAACCGCGTTCAGTCCTCCGTTAATGGAGTTTCCTGCATTCACCCTTCTTTCAATATCCCTATCAGTCTTTCCATCTCTCGTAAACATACTTCCCAAATACACAAACTCGTCTACCTGCTCCAAGTATTCATCATTCACAACTATATTGCACACTGTGTTCGTACTCTCTCTTTCAAACACCATGACTTTAGACTTACTTACATTCATCATTAGCTCATTCTTCATACATACTTCGTTCATCCTAGATACGAGGGACTGTAGATCTTCTATACTATTAGCAATCAGCACCGCATCATCAGCATACAACAGGCAACAACTTGCAGACTACTCATTTTTGCGCCCAAGCCCACCTCTTTCAATTCTTGCATACAATTATCCATGTATAGATTGAATAACCACGGTGACATTACGCAGCCTTGCTTAACACCTTTTGTGATGTCAAACCACCCCGTAAAATCACCGTTTGCCCTAACACATGCAACGCTTCCCTCGTACAGCGATGCGATTGCCTGTATAAGATTTGTATTCACACCATACTTAGACAACACCTTCCATAACTTTTTTCTGTCAACTCTGTCGTATGCTTTTTGTAGATCTACAAAAGCACAGAAAAGTTTCTGGTTTTTGCCAGAAACTTCTCTGTGAGCATACGCAACGAGAAAATCTGATCCATGCATCCCCTTCCGCTCATAAATGCACCTTGCACATCCCATATTTTATCCTTTGTTTTCATTTGTACCCTTTCAATCAATATCCTACCATACAGCTTTCCAACTGAACTTAGCAGGCTAATAGCCCTGTGATTTCCACATTCCATGCGTGACCCTTTACCTTTGTATAGAGGCATGATCACAGCCCTTCTCCAATCTAATGGGGTGTAACCCTCCTCTAAACACTGGTTAAAAAGTTTGCATAACCATGTGAGAATTATACGGCTATCTCCTTTAAAGTATTCAGCAGCAATATTATCGAAACCAACAGCCTTACCATTCTTCATACATTTAATTAATCTTTTAATTTCATCCATGCTGATTTTGGGAACATTCACGCCATCGTCATTCATACCTGACTCGCCACTGGAATCACTATCACTCGGGTTGCTTTCGAAGACCTCTTCAAAGTATTTCATCCATCTCTCTTTTATATCTTTCTCATTCGTCAGCATTTTTCCATCTTTCGATTTTATCACTTTCACACATCCGCTTTCTGGACCATTCCGGGACCTTTTGACTTCCTTCCAAAACAGTTTAATGTTTTCTTGGAAGTGGTTTGTCATTTTGATCCCCTCTTCCTCTTCCAGGCGTTTCTTTCGTTCTTTCACTCCAGCACGTACTCTTTTCTTGCATCCCTTATAAACTTCTTTTGCTCTATCCCTCTCTTCGCTAGAAGCACTGCCAGTCGCTATCAGACATAACCACGCTTTCTTCTTCTCTGAGACCAGTGCTTTAATCTCATCATCCCACCATGCATCACCTTTCTTCCTACCTTGCGTACTTATCCCACATACCTCTCTAGCAGATTCACAAAGGCTCACTTTTATGTGATCCCATGTTTCGTCTATGCTCAGACCGTTCATATCCTTATCATTCAATCTCATCTCTACACAATTTTCATACTTACTTCTTACATTATCGTTCTGCAGTTTTTCTATTCTGACTCTAGTTGGAGTCGACACCACTTTCACTTTAGAGCGCCAGCCGCGGAAGAGATTTACTCTCGACACAACCAGAAAATGGTCGGTTTCTACCTCAGCCCCTCTGAAAACTCTTGTGTCTGTGGTGACGGCTCGCAACCTAGAGTCAATTACCACAAAATCGATCATTGACCTTTCATTTCCTCTTTCCCACGTATATTGGTGGATACCTTTATGATTGAAGAAGGTATTCGATACAAAAAGGTTCCACTCTAAACATACTTCAAGCATTCTGTTACCATTATCATTTGTTCTTTTATCCCCAAATATACCTAAGGTTGACTCAAATCCATCCCGTCTAACTCCCACCCATCCATTTAAATCTCCTGCCATTATAATCCTTTCATTCATATTTTTTAATCTCATCACATCGCTCACACCACTCCAAAAATCATCTTTCACTTCATCGTTTTCAGAGTTGACAGGAGCATAGCATATTACTAAAAACACTCTTGTCAACCCGATTTTGAATCGGATCCACATTATTCTCGGACTTACACATTCATATTGCAACATACATTCTACCATTCTAGGAGACAGTAACGCTGCAACTCCTTGACACGCCCTCTCCGTATCTGGTCTCCCAGACCAGATTACGAGCGTATCACAATGTTGCATCGTACCGCTCCCCTTCCTCATACTCTCTGTTATACAGAGTACATCCAAACTTTTCCTTACCATCGTATCACATACTTCATTAATTTTTCTTTCCATCCCTCCTCTGATGTTCCACGTGCCAATCCGACATTGTTCACGTTCCTTCCTCCTCTTCGCGCTACCGAAGGGTTGGCGGCGTGATGGATAGCGAGCCTCATCGACACCTGTGTCGGCCATTCCCTTCCACGGACTACTTACCTACCCATAACATATCAATAAATAATTTTAAATAAAAAGTTTAGTCAGTTATTTTTCTTCTGTTTTCTAGGGTATCTATGTATTTTGATTGTATTTAGCAAGAATGTACAGTTTATGTGTTGAATTGATATGTGTAGTTTAAAGGTAATAAAACATAAAAATTTGCGCTGCAAACGTTCCGTATTTTTTTATGCATAAGATAGTATGGAAAACACACTATTGAATTGTATTTTAATAAACTGCGCACTAACGACGCATATACGATTTTTATATCTTCCAGCGAATCAAAGTCGTTGATAGTTATAATTATAAATCCCAGTGTCTTCATACCTTTATTAGTTATTTGTTGTATGTGATTTACAAAATTTAATTGCGTGTCGAAAAAAACTCCAAGGCCTCTAATTTTTTTTTCAAGATTTTGTTATCTATAACGTAGTTAAATGATAACGGGATCTTTATTGAAATAAGTCGTTAGCGATGCACCAAAATTGTACAATTTGTTGATGTTTAACTGTAAGATTATGCAGTCGCTAATATTGGATATTTCTTTGTACACTTTGATATCCTCGGCAAAAATCAGAACTTCTACGTCGTCTAAGCACGTTATGATGTCATTAATGAATGTTCGAAATAAAATGGGACCGAGATGACTTCCTTGCGTCATACATTGCATTAAATATCATATATTTAATGTTGATTTGAAATACTTAATTTGGACGAACAAGATTCTGTTAGATAAGTAACTTGAGAATCAATCTAAGATATTGCCCTTTTTTTAAATTTAATGTAAATCAAATTTAATAATGTTATTATCAAGTTCTGCAAGTATTTTTTGTTGTTATTATTGTGACAGCTGTTTCGGTGTTTAAGGCCATTTTCAAACTGTGGTTAATCCACATTGCGACGACTTATTTATATGATTTAATTTACCCCCGCTCCTTTAAAATTTGGATGGATGGGTAATGATTTATTATCGGTAAAACCGATTTAGTTAGAAAGCAATTAAAAATTCTGAATTGTGTAAGGTTTACACATTTATAATGTGTTTTTACTCGTATTTAACTGACAATGTTTTCTTAATTGATTTATTTAAATGTGTTGTATTATTTTGATAATGTGAACATACTGAGAAGCGGTGAGTATATAATTTTCCTTACTTTATTAATTAATGTTATATTAGGATCATTAGTTCGTATGTTAATTTCTAATTGTTCAAGTAAATTTAATCTTAGGCCCTTTCTTTCTATATGTAAGGGCTTAGGTTTGTTGTTGTCAAGCGGGACATGATTATTTACTAAAAGATGTTCTGCGAATTTTGAAGAAGTGCTTTTATTTTTATAACATCATATATGTTCTTTGAATCTAGTTGAGAAAGCCCTGCCCTTTATAGGTAGTGTTGCAGTCGGCGTGGTCACATTTTAATTCATATATGCCACTATTATTAAGTTTGGGATTTTTACTTTTTGAGTTTTTTAGGCTTGTTCCTATATTATTATTGGTTTTAAAAGCTATATTTAAACCACATTTTTTTAATTTCTGTTGAAATTTTTACGGATATTGGACCGAGAAATTCCAGACATGCAAATTTATCAAGTTTATTATTATGTACCGGATATATTAAATTGATTTTATTTTTATATTTCCTGCTTTTTATAATTTTTTCAATGTTATTTGCCTCATAGCCGTTATTAACCGCGATTGTTTTTATTGTTTCCTTTTCTTTTTCGTACGCTATTTTATCTAGAGGAATATTAACGAGTCTATGTACCATTGAATGGTAAGCTGATAATTTATGAGACCAATGATGAATTGAGTTTGCGTTTATTGTTGTACCTGTAAAGGTTGGTTTTCTAAATATTTCGAAGCTATGTCTATTATTACTTCTACCAATTGTAAGATCTGAAAAAAATATTTTACCCTCGATCTCATGTTCAACTGTGAAGCAGATTTTAACCGACTGTATCCCAGTGGTCGCGGGTTCGAATCCCCGAGTTAGCAGATTATTTTATTTAATCATTGAAGATAATATTAACAAATATCAAATGAAATATGAAACCGAAAATAAAAAGGTATACAGTGACAACTGGAATTTGAACCCAGTCTTTTCTCTGATCTTACCGGGACCAACGAGCTATTGAGACCTAATTACATTCGATCATTTTTATTGGCGGAGCGTGCCGCTAGTAAACTATTTATTGTTTTATATTAATTACTTGTGCATTGTGGAATAACAGTTGTTATATAAAATGTATTTGCCCACGCCATGATTTGAACCGATGACCTAAGGATTCGTAGCCGAGGATCTTAACCGCTCGTGTTTTTTTTTACAGGAAGGAAATGGCGTATTTTACTGCGATGACTAAGACTAATTCTAATCTCAACAAGCGAAATGTCGTGTTGATGGGCCGGACTACCTGGGAATCTATCCCTAAAAAATTTCGCCCACTCTCCGGCAGGCTAAACGTGGTCCTCAGTAAAACTTCACAGGAGTCCACTAAGGATGCCCTGTACTTCCTTGATCTGAAAACCGCTATAAAATACCTGGAGGATAATCATTTCAACATTGATCGAGTGTGGATTATCGGGGAGCAGGAGTTTACAAGGTTTATAAACCATATATGGTTATTATTTCCATAAGTATCTTACACGCTTTAAATTTTCAAAATGGTGAACAGAAATGCCCGACGTCATTATACTCGTATGCACTAATTTCTCATAGCCCCTTTACCAAATCGTTGTCAACATTTGTAAGTAGGTACTTACTTTATTTTTTTGTAAGTTAAAATTTGATTAAAGGAATAATCATTTGTATCGGACTGTTGGATGCATATCCAACATAATGAACGCATTCTAAACTTTGAACTGGGTGGTAACATGTAAAGTCGTTCTGGTGTCTTTGCTTTACACGATTATTATTTTCATACCTATAATTTCATGCAGTTTTGTACATATTAAAGGAGAAAAAACATTTTCTGACGGTACTTAATCGTCAAAAAATGAAAACACCTTCACAAAATGTCAAAAAATATTTTTTTTAAATATCCGCGAAATTCGCAATTATGAACAGAAACACGCGTTCACAATCAATTTAAACATAGTCTAATCTACCTTTAATCTTTTTGAAAATGCTTAAAATTGTATTCCTAAATAAACACGCAACATCTCTTAATGACGGAAATAAATCGAAATTTCCGTTCATGCAGTTCTATTTTCTAATGCTGATCTATTTATTCTATATGGAATAGAACGACAGCCTCTTATCACTTCTATGAAATAGCTCATAGAACAGATGAGGTGGCTTAAATTTGATTGAGAATAACGGCCGTTATAATGTACCTACCCAATTATATTGTAGGAATCCATGGAGCATCGAGGCTGCAACAAAATATACCTGACCGAGATTCAGGAGGATTTTGAATGTGATGTTTTCTTCCCGCAGATCCCCCCAACTTCATAAAATTGGAAGATCACGGAGATGAAGTGGGAGCTGTTCCTATCGAAGTACAAGAAGAGAACAACATCAAATATCGCTACACAATTTACCAGAAACAGACCCAAATTCATTAAAATATGCGTTCATAACCCGTGTATCCATTACTTGATTTGATAATATAATACAATATTATTTTTCATTAATTACATAAAAACACAATTTTTTAAGTCTACGTTTTATTATTTTTTAAATATTTTTATATGAGTTATAAAACTCATTGTGTTTTATATTTTATCAAATATAATAATATAAGTAATATGATATATTTATATTAGTTTTTTAAAACAATGTACCTGTACCAATGGTCACGTCATGCTAGTCTTGTGGAAAACGTAAAATAAGGGCCAGTATTTCAATATATCCGGGAATGTTACGAGTCAGATTGGGTTGTCAGGAAACCTACCCGATGTTCTAATATCAATTTGATAAACGAAAATATCTCTCACGCCGAGATTAAAAGGCAACTGAATTACCAGCCTTGAAATTATGAAAGATTTTTTTTTACAAAATTAAGTTGTTTCTCCAACGAAAATGTCTGGAAGATCTATTCTTGATAATAATTACATCTCGCATGCAGCTGAGAGCTAACAACGGTGGGGTCTTTTTCACATATAGCAATGGCGCCAATGCTTAAAGCTTGTTACGCACGAAGAGTATAATATTTAAATATTTGTGGGCGTATACACATATTTATATGTTCACCACGCTGCACACGACAGCTATACCATTACATATGTGCAAGGCTGACTAGCCGAGGGGGGAGGGGGGGTGTGCAGAGCGGCGGGAGGTCACGGTGTTGTAGCCTGGTTCGGTTCGGTAGGGGGATATGTTTATTTTATTTAAAAAAAAAATTATAAACGCAAACGATATTTTACACAAAAGCATCATACATAATATAACATATATAATTGACGTGTAAATCTCTAATAAATGTGTTACAATATGCGGTGTACGCAATAAAGTTTATGTATTATTTAGTTACACATAACAATTTTTATTTATCTATCTCGCTGAATCTCGGTACGTGCAAAAACACGATAGTCAAGTTCAATAACGATAATGTTTTTTTGCACGATGGCCAAACAAACGAAGATGTTAAAAATGTTGAAAGCAATATAATGTTAAAAAAAGTTCAAATACACTTGCCACAAATTTGTTTATACGGCGTGTGGTCTTCGATTGCCGCCCATATCTTATTATAAAGATATAGTAATGCATTATGACAGCCTAGGTTATTCATTTCGGACCAGTCGGTTTGTGAGATCTGTTCTTTCCATTTATTACAACAAATTGCTCGGCTAGCAGATCAGGGAATATAATCTAGGCCACGCCCATATGTTTTATATTAAATTACCCGTCTGCGACGACTGTGTGGGATTGTATGTAGATATCGTGAGATGGGCCACCCCCATGTTTATATTGATATTAAATACCTTGTGTGCAACAAGTTTTATTACTGATATAAGATTTTCTTGTCAGACGTGATATTCGGTATTGAATAAGATCTAACGATTTTTTTCACAGAGCAGAAGCTACGATCAGAGCCTCATAATAATTATTGATTTCTAAGTAGGTAGTTAATAATCTAAAAATAATTATTGATTATGGCAGCACTAACCACTGACGTTTACTTGATTTGTTTTCATTTTGGCGCAATTTGAATTACCTTACCTACATTCGGTGTAATGAGATTGGTATATCTATGAGTGTAATGGCGTAATGTGTAATGTCAAATATCAGTAATACGAACTAATATTGACCGCTAGCATATTCAAATTCAGTGCCCGAATCACTATATCGGTACGAACAACGTAGAACGATAGCTTCCAAATTACTGTTGCGATTTTCAAGACATCACGTCACGATGCCTGGAGCACTAGCTCCTCCGATGAAATTCGATATAATCGCGGCTGCAGATGAGAAGTTGGGAATTGGCAAGAGTGGAGGACTGCCATGGATGTTAAAGTAAGTCATATTTCCTTAAATAAATCGTGTGGCAATATAATTTGTAGATACCGCTGAAATTCCATTTTAAAATTATTGTCCTCTTTGTATAAAGGTCGATTCACATCTACTAGCACCGCTCAGTGCAGACACGTAAAGTGGCAGGCACCGCAAAATTAGTTTCTTACATTATCTATGAACACATTCACGCACGGTGTAATGTGAATACTCCCTTCTGTGCCGTGCTTGCCACTGTACGTGTCTGTACTGCACGGTGCCCGTAGATATGAATAGAGCTTAAGGTACTGGTTTTATAAGTACTGTGCTGTTTTTGGTCCTCTGTCGTCATTCCAAACCACTAATCAAAATTCTAAGATCAAATAATTGTCAATCGACTTAAATCTAGTTCAAAAATTTCACCACTCATTTTCAGAATGCCACTCGCAACTTCAAATCAGTTTACTTGGAGTCAGAATCAGTTAACACCCTCAAATAACAATAATAAAGAACCCAATAATCCGAAAAGGCCATGAAAAGAAAAATGTATAATTTGTAGATAAAATGGGGTGGTTTATGATTTGAGCTGATACCGACTTACTCCTTTTTTAACGCAATTTATGCTTAGTGAGAAGTCCCGCACAATAAATCTAAGGATTTATACTTGGCTTATTTTGAATAAAAATATGATAATGAATTGTTGTATAATTTGTTTTTTAATACCTACTTGGTACATATATAATATATACCTACTTGAGCTTATACCGTAGCAGAGTGGTAGATACTCTCAGTATCACTCTGGTGAAAGACCACAATTCAAGCTCGGCCTTAGCTGTGTTTGGTGACCAGGTCTACATAGCCAGGTACTTCCCAACTTCCTCTTCCCTGTCTCCTTCCCTTCCCCACCCCCTTCAGCATCACAACATTGGGGATGCCATAGTCCCACTGGTTCCGGACAGTAAGGAGCAGTTGGGACCCTTGTGTGTTAAATTACTGCAGATTTTTTTTGATGCAGGAAAGAGATGGCTTATTTCAATAAGATGACTAAGACTACTTCTCAACCCGATAAGCAGAATGTGGTGATAATGGGCCGGAAGACCTGGGAATCTATCCCTGTAAAGTTTCGCCCCCTCTCCGGCAGACTGAACGTGGTGCTCAGCAGAACTCGGCAGGATTCCGCCGAGGATCCTAGAATCCTGGAATGTCCCGATCTGGATACGGCAATGATATGCCTGGAGAGTGATCATGCCAACATTGACCGTGTCTGGGTTGTTGGGGGAGCAGGAGTTTATGCGGTTAATATTGTTCTTTAAATACACACATTCTTTATTTACAAGCACTCTTTATTTACACACAATCTTTATTTAACTACATCTTTATTGAACAATATTTTTTTAAATTTACATTCACTCTGTATTTACACACATATCCTTTATTTACACATATCCTTCATTCAACTACATTCTTTATTTACACACATTATTTATTTAACTATATTCTTTATTGAACAACATTTTTATTTATTTACATTTACTCTATATTTGCACACATCCTTTATTTACACATATCCTTCATTCAACTACATTCTTTAATTACACACATTCTTTATTGCGTATACATGGTGGAACAGAACGTACCTGACAGAATTTAACCAGCAATTCCGGAGCATATGTGGAATAAAAAATGTAGATGACAATTTAATCCAATTTAAAACAGAAAAAATATGTTTTCCATCACACGTCGCCACTGGGTATATCCTAGCGCATCACATGATATTTACTCCATCTTATTCTGGCAGCACGGTACAGACGAGACGAGACAGGGCGTGTATCACATGATCCGATCCGATGTTTGGCAGTTCGATCAGTAGCAACGTGCCTTCGAATTTTTAAAAATGTTTTTAATAAAATAAAAATTTCGTCGGACAGCAAAATGACATCTACATTTTTACACCAAATATGCTCAGGAATCACCGGTCGCTCTTTGTCAGGTACACCCTATTACAATTTATACAGTGGAATCTCGGTTAACACGTTCATTGCTAACTAAAATTCGTACATATTAATGCCATGCTGAGAACATTTGACTGAAAGGTCGAGCGAACTAAAGGAGTGTTTACATGAGCATAATATTGTATAGACATCATAATTTACTGTTTTTTTTTCAGAAAGAAAACGAGAAAGAGGAATGTGTAATGTTTTATTTATTATGGCGAACTAAAGGAGTATGTACATGCGGAAAAATTTCGTATGGACAACATTAACTACTGTTTTTTTTTTTCAGAAATAAAACAAGAAAGAAGAATATGTAATGTTTTACGTATTATATTATTTGGTATATTTATTACCAATGGAAAATACAACAGTGACAGTGCCTAGCGCTGAGGCTAGAAACCACTCAAAACCACATGGCTGCGTCTGTTTTAGACCGGAAATGGAACAGACGGCGCATGCCGGTCAAATTACTGTCAACGCGTGACGCGCGGTGTCAGCAATGAACGTGTTAACAAGCACTTCCCATAACGAGTGATTCACATAATGAGCAGAATAAAATTCTAAAAACGAGCGTTGTTTCGCATAACGAGTGATGAGAATGTCAGAAAGTCTCGGATTGTAAAACCACATGCTGATTCACTCGTTAAAACAAGTCTTGTGTTTCGAATGCTATTATAAATGTCGAGTTGTGGATTCATGCCGGTGTAGTTCGAAGGAAGCCATTCTCGTGTTCCGAGTGTAATATACATTTCTAGTAATATACCCGTCTGCTCCAAAATTTGGAGGAAACCATTTTGCGTGTTCCGAGTGCAATCAAAATGTAAGCTTAAGAACTCACATGCAGATTCGCTCTTAACGGGGAGAGGGACGTCAGAGAGTTATTATTTATTCATTCAAAATAATGAAAGTATTATTACGCAATACGATAAACATAAAATGTTTTTAAATAGAAAAATATTTATTAAATATTTTATAAATTAGCATTTATCAAAGTCCAATCAGAAATATTACTTTTTCTAACCGTTCCATTGTATGTTTTACAAAATATTTAAAATACAATACGATTTTTAAAGTGGTGAAAAGTAACATTGTTTTTTTTTTTGTAATGCGGATTACAAATTTTTGGTTACGTTTATTTACAAAAACGCAATGACATATTATAAAACATACTTTTCTCCACTTTAAAAATAATACATACAATGGAACCAGAAAAAAGTAATATTTCTGATTAGATTTTGATAAATGCTAAGCCTATGTAAATTTATAAAATATTTAAAAAATATTTTTTCTATTTAAAAACATTATGTTTATCGTATTTCGTAATAATACTATCATTATTTTGAATTAATAAATAATTACTCTCCGACGTCCCTCTCCCCGTTAAGTTAAATCCAGTCTTTTGTTCTGAATACAATTATATGTTTTGAATTGCAGACTCATCTGTTGATGCGATTCGACAAACACCATTCTTGTGTTTCAAGTGTAATTATACATTTTTTGTTGCAGACTCATGCTCCAAAATTTGGAGGAAAACCATTTGCGTGTTTTGAGTCCAAAAATGTAAGAATGTGAACTCACACGCAGATTCACTCTTAGCCCGATCTCTGGCGGTCTTAGGTTCCAGCATTGGAATTTTTTACCAACCGATTTTTGGCGGTTCTCGCCCATCCGAAGCTTGCAGTTCTCGTCCAATCGTGACCTGTGTTTCTCTCTCCCAACCTAGGACGCCACCCGATGACTATTCTAATATTAATCAAAGCAATTATATCTCAGGAAGCCATGGATCACAAAGCCTGCAACAAAGTCTACCTGACGGAGATCGAGGGGGACTTTGGCTGTGATGTTTTCTTTCCGGAGATCCCCCCCAATTTCATCAAGCTGGAAGACCACGGAGACGAAGTTGGAGATGTTCCCATGGAAGTGCAGGAGGAGAGCAATATCAAATATCGCTTCAGAATTTACAAGAAACAGGTGTAAAATAAGACTCTTAATAAAAAGTTTTTGAAACCCCTTTATTAATTATTTGGTTTGATTATATTTACAGTTTTAATTCTTATAAATATCTACCTAAAATGTTTTTCTTAATAAAGAATTTTTATATTTTCCCATTTGTTTTTTGTTACCCATGTATAAACACAGTTTTCATCTTAATACTTGCATAATTCCAACCTTCTATCTAATTAAACTGAATCTGGAGAAGCTCATGGTCTCTGGCAAAGGCGGGAGAAGTGAGGAAGCTCACTGATGTGTTAGACTGATCTGTCTCGGGCATCCGGAAAGTCAGTGTCTACGGTTCTCCATGCAGAGCAGGACAATCACGGGGGAGTGGAGGACCCTAGTCCATAAGGGAAATTGGAGTGGCGGTCATGAAAGCTTTGACCACAAAATGCTAAAGAAAAAATATCTAAATTCTTTTTAACATTTTTCACATCTGTAATAAAAAACATAGTTCTACAAAATAATTTTTTCTACATCGATTACCAGGAGCACAAAATGCAGAAAGAGTTGAAAAATTGTTGAAACCTTTCACAAACTTGTAAATTAAGGCAAAATGTACCATTACATATAATTTTACCACTTAAGCAAGTCCCCCGCTAAGCGAAAGAACCAGTCTCTATTTGGTAAGGTACATGTTTTTGGTTATGCGGCAATTAATTATTTCCAGTTTTATAAGATAGCCTTTTCTCTTCTTTATATTTTTAAATGTTCTTTTTGTGGGTTGTATAATATAATATGTTTTTTCCGTTGACTTGTTTTAATTTACAATATTGAATAATATGCAGGGTGTAATGGCACGTACCTGAAAAACTTTAACCAGTGATTCATAGATATACCATCCATTAATTCATCATGCAGTGATTCCTGAGCATATATACCATCCAGTCGTCCTTTCCTAAAGTTGGTAGGCTTGACTAGGAAAGAACGACCAGATGGTCGAACCTTCCGACTCCATGGCTTTTTTAGTATCGGGCAAACCAATTATGTGGAAGGCCTATTTATTTTCCTTTTCAGTCTGAGCAGATACTAAGGAAATAATTCATTCACACATTGTAATATTGAAGCTGTTTAGAAGATTTTTATCTTATTTATTTTAGATATTTTTGTATAAAAATTATTTTGTATTTTATATTGTTATGCTCTTACTTAGGTCAGTATTATATCTTTTGGAATAATGCAAAAAGGTAAGAACTAAAGGGTACTCACACTCCGAGGGGTGAGTGTGGGTACCTTCCTGGGCAGAATCTTACAGTGAACTGTCCCGTAGCCTGGGCGGCCTCTCCGAAGGGCGGAGATGGGATAAACCTTCTGAGCTGGAGTAGTGGAGTCGAAGGGAGGAACTCGGACTTCCTCCTGCGGTGGAGGCGTAAAGTCAATTCTCCTGTAGCCTGCGTTCGGAACTCAACTCTTCCGCAGCCTGAGTGCCCTCTCCGAAGGGCGGAGATGGGGCAACCTCCTGAGCCGGGGTTCTAAACTCAACTGTCTCGACGACCAGCTCTTCCTGTTGCTGGTTGTCATCTGTCATAGGGATATAGTTCTCCCTGTTTCCGCTGGCAGAAATTTTGCAGCGGTTTCCTGGTACTAGTATCGACCATTAGGAACACCGACCGCTATATGCCGTTGGTAGGCCCGTTCCGCAACTTAACATAATTATCTCTAGAATTCCGGGAAACTGGTCCCACGGTTCCCGAGGTCATTCCGGTCTGAGTAGGGATAGGTTTTATGACCTGTATTGTCTGGCGGGCCGCTAAGGTCCTTTTGGTTTATTGCTGTCCTTGGGTGGAAGCGTACTTTGTAAAATTATGCTGACGTTCTAAAATAATGGTTAACTCTCTAAGCTTTATGATGGCTTCCGGTCCATCAATAATGAAAGATGCTAGCCTATTGTGCAATTTATTCAAGGCCTATCTAATCGGGGGAAATTATTAAGAATTAATACGCAAATCTGTGGTCAAAGGTCTGTGAATTCGGCCATGTGGGTTGTAACTAATGGGTATATCAATGTGTTTTTTTTCTAAACGTTCTCGAAACGAGTAGGTTTTTAGTACAATTTCTTTCCTGCAATTTGTAAAAACTTGCTCTTTTCGAGCCCCAAGTGAAATGAATCAAATTCGTCTCACTTCAAAACATATAAGAAAATAACTTGGCAACATTAAATTAAAAAAATATATATATATCCGTCAAATTAATTATGTGGATGATGCAAACGAATTGCCCACATCAAAATTTTTAAAATTGATATACCCTTTTGTAATCACCTAAAATAATTGACGAATTCACCGAAATATTTAGATTTAAAATGTGCATTTTAAATAATAGGAATTCCCAGATTAGACCGGCCATAAAATAAATTTAGTACAAAGGCTAGCCGAACCTATTGTTAGGAAAAATCGTAACTAAAATAATATAATCTTAACTGCTATTTTGGGAAAGCCCGCAATTCCGTTGGAATTTTATGAGACGGCAATAAACACCTCAAAGGAATTGAGCCGAACGACGGAACAAAAGGCCGCTGAACAATGCGGGTTAAAAGATAATACCTACAGGTAGACAGGTAGACAGAAGGACAGTGGGCTCTAGGAGACAGTCGATTGCCAGAGTCCGCCCAGGACGGGGAGTCGAGTGAAAGCTTCCACCAAGGAAGCACGAGTGAGGTGCAGTCTTCCACCGAGGAAGCAAGAGTCCGCCCAGGACGGAGAGTCGGTTGCAGTAGTCCGCCCAGGACACACAGCCAAGTGAAACCTTCCGCCCAGGAAGGTTCCTATTCTCGCTCCTTGGAGAGGCCGCCCAGGTCCTCTACGCTCTACGAATTCTACGCTTCCATCCCAGAAGGAAGTAACTGATCTTCGCCCTTCGGAGATCAACATCGGAGACCGCCCAGGCCTCTGATTACCGCCGCGTTGCACCTACTCCCGATCCGGAGGTACACGAATACGTAGTGCGAACGCGAGGACTCTACATTCAACGCAGCCACTGGACCCTGGACATCCATCACCAAAAAGGGAAGTGCCTGACTCTAATCATAATTCCTCCCACAACATAAGCCAGTGAACCTCTAATTTTAAGTACAAAGACTTTAACAGTAGAACTAAGTAATTGCCTAAGCCAGTGAACCTCTAATTTTAAGTACAAAGACTTTAACAGTAGAATTAAGTAATTGCGTATCTAGTTTTATTAAATTTATTATGTCTAATTAAGTTTTACTCTAGTTTTAAGACTAACCCCACGACTATCAAAATAAATTACTTGTAACTACCTAAGATCGCCTTTCTGTTCCTCCCTTTTTGCGTTATTCCTAGAAATATACCTACTGCCCGACGCACCGTCATATCACATTATTTCAATTGTTATTATTTGAGACTGATTTGACATAAATTTTTTATTTATAAAAAAAATATTAGCAATTAATAAAATAGTTCCGTTGTTTTTATAGTCTCTACAAGTCTAATTTTTTTTTGCAAACCAGAAACGAAAATATTTCACAACAGCGTGCAATATATATTTTCACTATAGCAACACGCAATAATTTCCGACTTTATAAATGACAATTTCAACACGTGAATTTTGACACTTTTTATTCGGCAATCGCGCATAGGTATTGTTTCGAGTCTAAACGAAATCAATTGTTTATCAAAATGGCAGTTCGAGTTCAATTCGAGAATAATAATGAAGTTGGAGTGTTTAGTAAACTGACAAACTCATACTGCATCGTCGCTATCGGCGGGTCTGAGAACTTCTACAGCGTCTTCGAAGCTGAACTTGCAGACACAATTCCAGTTGTCCACGCCAGTATCGCCGGTTGCAGAATAGTGGGGCGGATGGCTGTAGGAAACAAGAACGGCCTACTTGTACCCTCGTCCACAACAGATACTGAATTACAGCACTTAAGAAACAGCCTTCCCGACGCCGTCAGAATACAGAGAGTCGAAGAAAGACTCAGTGCCCTGGGAAACGTCATAGCATGTAACGACTACGTAGCCCTCGTTCATCCGGATCTCGACAGAGAAACAGAAGAAGTCTTGGCCGATGTGTTAAAAGTTGAAGTGTTCAGGCAAACCGTAGCAAGTAATGTTTTAGTGGGATCTTACACAGTTCTGAGTAATCAGGGAGGGCTTGTGCATCCCAAGACATCCATTCAGGACCAGGATGAGTTATCTTCACTTCTACAAGTCCCACTTGTAGCCGGGACTATCAATAGAGGTAGCGAGGTGCTGGCTGCGGGGATGGTGGTTAACGATTGGTGCTCTTTCTGCGGCATGGACACAACTTCCACAGAAATCTCCGTTATAGAAAGTGTATTCAAGCTGAATGAAGCACAGCCCGGAGCCATCACATCCACCATGAGGGCCTCCCTTATCGAGAGCATGTCCTAGGTGATGTCTGAAAGGAGACCCGAGATGTTGTGACGTTACCTCGTCTGTCATGTTGTTTATAATAATACAACACTCTACTTGTAATTTCGAATGGACACTTTATAATGTGTTATTTTAATTATGTAAAATATGGAAATATACAAATTTATATAATATGATGTTTTTATTGATTACAATTTCTTGGTGAAATAATATCTAGGGAGTGGTGTATAGAAGGCTCGCATTGTGTTGGTTGATTCATTATAACTACAATGAATGCTTTAAATTATATGCAGGTGGGAGAGAGGGACTTTGGAGATAAAAGGTAACAATACAGTACAACTACTGAGAGTCATCCGTGGTGAAATATCAACATAGTTTTTTAACTTTCTGGCACCAAATAAACAAGTTCCCGATTTCACCTCTGATAATCGATCTCTCGCTTGCAGGAGAAAATAATGATGCATTGAACAATTGAATCATCTACAGCAGTTTCCAACAATGACATTACGAACTTATAGATGTTATAACAAAATGAACATAAAATATATCGCGAGTAATAAACACATTTCCAGTAAATTCATAATTCAAATGTTGGTCATTTATGACAAAGATAGACATTCAAATAATATGTATTAACGGAATAGACAGAACTGCGTGTCGAATGCTCCATTCTACATAACTAACTAACCATCACGCCGTTTCACTGCAGGGGTAGGCTGAGAGGACGGACCGCCAAACTCGATCTTGGCATACACTTCTTGCTTCATTCACTTTCATACAACGTCTCATACATTCTCTTCTGTTATTCCGACTTCTGACATGGCCCGACTCAAGTATTTGATTCACTTGATCGTGCCACGTCTTCCTTGGACGTCCCCGGCTTCTTCTTCCATTCACACCGTGTCATATATTCTCCTTACACTCCCTTCTTCATTCATTCGCTCTACATGCCCAAACCATCTACATCACGTATTTAAATGAGATGTAACGTGATTATATATTTTTTTGAAAAAATGTATAACTTTCCCAGAATCTGAAAAAAAATATCTTGTGGATTCTGAACTTTACAAACTGCCCAAATTACTTTTTCCCAATTTTACTATATTTGGAAGTGTCGACCGATTCTGATTTAATATTGTGAGTGTCCTGCTTCCTGAAAATGCGTGGTGCAATTTTTTAGGAACTAATTTAGTACAATTTTTACTAGTTTTTGCCATGTAATGGAAACACTTTCTCATCCCACACATGGGCATTTTGGAACTCATTTATCTTATTGTGTATAACAGGCTACGTCCATTTACTATACACATGAACAAAACAATAATGTGTATGAAATTATACAGAATGACAAGAATTAAAACACATTTTTTGCATGTCTCTTGAAACCTTCAAGGTTTGTGTTGAAAATATCAAGGGAGATGTTATTTAGCAGCACTATACCTCTCGGTTATGCAGTTTGGTTGGAAATAGAACACGACCTCATGCGACATGTTACAGTTTAATACTATATCTGAACTGAACTAAATAAAAGTATGACAACCAGCGTACCCTTGATTGCCACATTGGGAGCTCTACAATGTGTCTACGTTTGTTTGTAATGTCCTTGGTTCCCAAGAGTTATTGTTAGAAGTAGGATCAGCGATATTAAATTACTAAGAGTCAGGCGGGAATAACATAGAACCAATACCACCTGTCTAGTATTGGTAAAGAGAATACACTTTCATATGGTAATTATAAAAATAGAAACACGGCTATCTTGTTGAGAACTATATTTGGGTACATGTCACTAAACAACCATCTTTATTATAATCTCTTTATATTATAATGTTTTTAATATTAAACACTAAACTATTACAAAAACAAACCAGGTAAATGCATAAATATACATATTTGACTTCTTAAATTACTTTATTGTACAACTTTTAAAGATAGTAAATAAATACATAACACATATACTCAAACCTACTACATACTATCCAATATTGGAAAATTAGATGCAACCAAAGCAGAAAGCTAGATTCATTTTTGGGACATCGTATCACATATTTTAAATTATGTATATTATAATAATAATGAATTAGTCATCAAACTCTTGAGCAAGTTAATTGATTATCAGAATTATTTCATAGTAAGTACATACTGAATTTGAATACATCATATAGGTACACAAATAATATCATTAGCACACTAAAACCCAGTGCACACTGCGGTTCACTTGAAAGAATACAACTAATATTTCAAGTATAAACGCATTTAAAAATCATAACCAGTTGCAATGTGTAGTGTAATGTTTGGCCAAGTATGAACACATGCACTCTCACGATTAAACTTCCGTGGTAAGTAATAACGCAGTAATTAGTCATTCTCCAGAGTGAAGGGTTGAGTTTTATTTAACCTTTTAGCACATTTACAATTGGCCTGATGTACTGCTTTTTTGCCAAAACACTCGTAGACACTTTTTTTATAGAATCATTAGAATAAAGTTTGTAAAAAAATTATATTATCGGTTGAAAAGGTATGAATGACGATGGGGTGAATGTTCCCAAAATTAGCATGGATGAAATTAAAAGATCAATTAGATGTATGAAGAATGGTAAGGCTGTTGGTTTCGACAATATTGCTGCTGAATACTTAAAAAGGAAATAGCCGTATAATTCTCACATGGTTATGTAAACTTTTTAACCAGTGTCTATAGGAGGGTTACACCCCATTAGATTGGAGAAGGGCTGTGATCATGCCTCTATACAAAGGTAAAGGGTCACACATGGAATGTGGAAATCACAGGGCTATTAGCCTGCTAAGTTCAGTTGGTAAGCTGTATGGTATGATATTGATTGAAAGGGTACAAATTAAAACAAAGGATAAAATATGGGATGTGCAAGGCGCATTTATGAGTGGAAGGGGGTGCATGGATCAGATTTTCTCGTTGCGTATGCTCACAGAGAAGTTTCTGGCAAAAAAACAGAAACCTTTCTGTGCTTTTGTAGATCTACAAAAAGCATATGACAGAGTTGACAGAAAAAAGTTATGGAAGGTGTTGTCTAAGTATGGTGTGAATACAAATCTTATACAGGCAATCGCATCGCTGTACGAGGGAAGCGTTGCATGTGTTACGGCAAACGGTGATTTTACGGGGTGGTTTGACATCACAAAAGGTGTTAAGCAAGGCTGCGTAATCTCACCGTGGTTATTCACAATCTATACATGGATAATTGTATGCAAGAATTGAAAGAGGTGGGCCTGGGCGCGAAAATGAGTAGTCTGCAAGTATGTTGTCTGTTGTATGCTGATGATGCGGTGCTGATTGCTAACAGTATGGAAGATCTAAAGTCCCTCGTATCTAGGATGAACCAAGTGTGTATGAAGAATGAGCTAATGATGAATGTAAGTAAGTCTAAGGTAATGGTGTTTGAAAGAGAGAGTACGAAAACAGTGTGCAATATAGTTGTGAATGATGAATACTTGGAACAGGTCGATGAGTTTGTATATTTGGGAAGTATGTTTACGAGAGATGGAAAGACTGATAGGGATATTGAAAGAAGGGTGAATGCAGGAAACTCCATTAACGGAGGACTGAACGCGGTTGGCGCAAACAAAGTTGTCCATGGAAGCGAAGCTAGCAGTCCACAATGGAGTGCTGATACCAACCTTGATGTATGGCAGTGAGGCATGGAACTGGCAGAGGAAGGATGAAAGTAGACTGAATGCTGTAGAAAAGAGATCTCTGAGACGAATGTGTGGTAAAACCGTGTATGATTGTGTGAAAAATGTTGAGACTCGTAAAGAATGCAAGGCTGATGTAAGCGTAGTGAGCAAGATTAAGAAAGGGGACGCTTAGATGGTTTGGGCATGTAGAGCGAATGAATGAAGAAAGGAGTGTTAGGAGAATATATGACGCGAATGTGAATAGAAGAAGAAGCCGGGGACGTCCAAGGAAGACGTGGCACGATCAAGTGAATCAAATACTTGAGTCGGGCCATGTCAGAAGTCGGAATAACAGAAGAGAATGTATGAGACGTTGTATGAAAGTGAATGAAGCAAGTGTATGCCAAGATCGAGTTGTTTGGCGGTCCGTCCTCTCTGCCTACCCCTGCTGAGAAAAGGCGTGATGGTTAGTTACTTAGAAAATACGCATTTTTTGTTTTTACTTACCAATGGTGAATGTGGTAAGCAAATACTTAATAACTTCCCATATTCAACTCATTTTTGCTAATTACTGTGTTATTACTTACCACGGCAGAAAACTAGTGTTACAAACATCTAGGTATGAAGGTACAAATAATATCTATAGCATTTTGGAAAATAGTAACTTTGTGATGGAACATTATTAAATAAATCACTGTAACTAGTTGAACATCATCTTTGAGAAGTTTTTGGCTGGTAAAGGCCATAAATTAAATAATTTTTTAGCCACCACTGCACAATAGCAATATAATTATTCTTATAGCAGTCAAATATAAACCGCAATGTGCCTATAACACTCTGTGGCAAGATTTAAATGACCAAAAAAAAAAACGAGTATAAAAAAATAACACAAATAAAACCCGTATTATGGATGCTCTGCTCCCACTTATAAGACTGTCCACCAACTGTGTTGTGTTTGTTTAGGGAATACAACACGTTTCAAACACAATATGGTCATGTCATATTGATAAGGGTATACAGGTACTTGCTTGATCACGATGAATAGTAAAGTGGCTTCCACACAAGCGAGCAGTCCAATACTAAAAAAGCCATGGCGTCAAAAGGTTCGACCATCCAGTCGTCCTTTCCTAAAGTTGGTAACATGCCTACCAACTTTAGGAAAGGACCGGATGGTCGAACCTTTCGGTGCCATGGGTTTTTTAGTATTGGGCCGCCCGCTCGTGTGGAAGCCACTTAAACCTCAATATTAAATCCCTTCCTACCTACCTAACCTGTCCTCAGAAATAACTACCTGGTGAATTTGCGACAAGCCAGTTGCAATTAATATCTCGGAGTGAGCGGAAGCGATGTACACATTGGAGTCTTATACTGGAGAATCGCAGACTGATATTGCGTGATTGTACTGCTCGGTGAGTGAAGGAGCTGTAATCGGGGTGAGTAACTTTCAATACCTTTTCCAATTTGGGCATTCTTATCTCATGTTCCGCAGGCTCAAATTATATATATATATTGGAGATCTATTCATTGAGTTTAAGCAAGTGCCGAATTTCTTCCATTGAAATAATTATCATCAATACTATTGGCATAATTTTGGAGCTGGTCCTTCGAGTAAATTAGTACAGGGTGCATGCCCGGCTTCGCCCGCGAGCGGCCGGTACAGTGGAGTCGTAGATTTGCGACACCACAATATTTTTATAGAAATATGCATAATAATTGTACACAGTTCCGATAAATGTGGGAATGAAAATGAATAGACATATTTTAAAATATTCAAGTCAGTCAAACCTTACTGCACAAGCAAAACTCGTCACTGTACTTTATTCACAAGCCGTATTTTTATAAAATCTACGACATCACACCAATTGCCAGTCTTCAAACATTAAAAATCACTAACCCGATATTGTTTTTTATTCTTTTAAGAATATTCCATATAATTTATGCTTCTTTTCTCAAAAACACGTTTCAACTTATCACTTACAAAGTCAAATATTATCATTCCAAGGTGAGCACTGAAATTGCAAATTAAGAAAGCGATGAACGGAAAGTGGAAATATTTTGTTACAATTTTTTGGTGGTTTTGACTAGACATCAAAAGTATTTAGTTAGCAATATTTGTTCACTTTGATAGGATTAACACAGGCAAATATTTGCGACTGCGACACTGACATTGAAATGAGTATTTTATTTACAGATATACTCGCTTCAATGTAAAACAAGGTGCCATAATATAATAATATGTTAAATGACACCATTTTGATTGTTCAAAATTAGATGTGACAATTCACACAATAGAAAGGGAATTTAATTTACTTGTTCAAAGATTGTTTGCTTCTATCACAGGAGAAATGATATAAATTATATTTTGAAAATCACGTCATTAAATAATATTACAGTAGAACCCTATTAATTAGATTTTTTTTCATACAAAATTCATTAATTCGTAATTCAATATTTATTCTGGTCTGCACACTTGACCGTGGGATAAGAAAAAATTCGATTTGTGCGAAAAAATGTCATAATTACATAAATCGGAATCTGACAAGATAAAACTCTGAAAAAATTTGAATTATGCGCTTATATATCATCCTAATTCGTATAATTATTTCGTAATTCTGAATTTGGCATGACGATAACGGGCACAACAACATGTGGTATTTTTACATACATATTTGAAATATTATCGATTTTAAGGCCCTGTCGCGACGGTTATTGGCTGCGAGAACTCGATTTCCACGGAAATAATTTTGTTATTTCTAATTTTGAAACTGTCAATTCATGGTGAAATTCCATATTAAATGAATTTTGTATTTTTACAAATTTTCCTAGAGTATCTGAATTTGAAGGGCCGGCCGCAAAAATTGGATTTACACGGGAATAATTCGTATTACAAATTAAATTCAAATACATACCTGAATTTGAAGGGTAGTCCGTGAACTCGACTATTCGGTGAATATTTTTTTTCTTAACTTTTGAATTTCTTGGGAATTCGTTAATTCGAAATTTGGTTTTCAATGTCTTATGGATTTTGAATTAACAGGGTTCTACTGAATTGACTGGTGCAGACAATAATTCTGTGTTTTCAGTAAAAAATTGAAACTGACAAATATCACATCAACGGGTCATTTCTACTTAAAAAGTACAGAATATATTATTTATATGTGTTAACAAATATGTTGAGATTTTTTTATTATCAAAACCAGCTTGATTGAATACTCAGTTTTGAATACACTAGCTAAACATAGATCTAACTAAACGAAGCTACAATATAAATGACATTGTTCGGCACATAGATAACGAGTATATATCTAAAGTATTATTTATACATTATTATATGTGATAGAATATATACGCAGTGTTCACTATATAAACGGTGTAATGGAAAATTCCTTGTCAATTTTATAAAATCGATTTGGTAGAATGATTCAAAATAGAAATATGTACAGTGAAACCCACTTATAAAGTTACCGCATAAGAAGTTTTCATGCTTAAGAAGTTTTATTTTTTCAGTACCTTGAAGACTGAAATGCAAAAATGGCCCAAATAATATAAGGTTTTCCCACATAAGGAGTTACTTTTTTCCGGTCCCTTAGAAAACCTCATAAGAGAGTTTCACTATAAATGCATAGACAATTATCATTTTTGTTTTGAAGAAGGTAAGGTACACAGTAAAGTTCTAATCCTATACAATAAATACATCAATAGGGGAAATTTCAATGAGAATGCAACAAACACTTTATAGACATTTTTATACAAAAATATTATTACTATGTGTATTATAAGAAGAGTTGTGATGAAAATTGAGTATCAATGACAGTTAATAATAAATAAACATTTTTACATGAAGGGAACGAGATTAAATATAATTATTTTACGCAAAACAAGCAATTCAAGTCTGAATATAGATGTTAATCAATTTGGAATAAATAATTTTAAATGAACTTTTAAAAACGTTGCCACATTGGCTATGCCATATTTAGTTGAGTCGTGCAACATGTATAAAGATGTGTTTTTCATTTTGGTTGCTACTTCTTTCTAGAAAACACTCGACTGAAGTGAAAATGTGAAAAATTCAACTAAATAAATGATGTGGATTGTTGTTGTTAAAAAAATAAATACATTTCTAAAAAATACAATTGGGAACCAAAGGTATCCATGATTGGAATGCTTCTTATACTGGTGCACAGGGTTCCCTATCTCTGTAATAGTCGCATAAAATGAGTTTTGCCCGCTTTGTGGTAAACCAGAGATCACAGCTTGACACGGATAACTTTGGAGTCGGTGGCTTCGCTAGTGTAGATTTTGTGTATACAAAAAAATGGATTTAAAAAATAGTTCATTCATCAGTTCCTCCTTTGGCCAACTGCAAAGTTATTTTCATGTGAAGCTTTGCTGGTTTGTTTTTATATTAATTCCACAAAGGAGGCTCTGGGGGAAATAATTCCCTCAGCGCCAATGTTATTTTTAGGGATGCTGTGTGGGGGGCCTTTTTGAGGAAAGGAAGGAGTGAACCTGGGTCTTGAAGAGACCCACATTGTAGGAGAGATGAAACACAAAACAGGCAAGTCATTCCGCACCCGAGCTAATGAATACAAGGACGAGTTGTAGAAGCGATCCTTTCTCACGTGACAAATGTCAATCGTGTCCAAATTTTGGGAACGCGTTTGACATGTTTCCCTACTATGCACAGGTGACGAAGAGATCAATAATGCTAATTCCTGGGAGCATCTTCTATTGAAATACCGGTAAACCAAGGACAGCATTCCCACCTGACGTCTGTGCTTCAAAGATTGCAATCTGTTTGTTAAGATGGGAATCTATAAATGGACCGCCCATTTCTGCACAGAGTTAAAGGTATGGCTGTAATACATATTAACATAAATGCAGAAAATCTGTGGATAAGTACGTGGCATATTAGGCGTGAGGAATTCTGATGCTGAGGTTCTGATTGGCCACGGTCATCTTCTCGTAGAACAGCATGTAGGCACAGCTGTGGAGGACTTCGTCCAGCGAAACCTCGTGCACTACTGTGTCACTTGTGTAAAACCACCTGGAAACAAGAGAATAATGTAATTATTATTACAACTTACCGTGCCTGTTGGAGATATTATAAACAAGTCATTATGTACATTCTTATTTTAGTCTTCAAGTTTATCAATGTTCATTAGTGAAAGGATAATGGAAAATTCCATAGGATTATCTTTAATAAACAAAACCTTATAATATACACATGTACAAAAAAAAAAGACGTACAATATTGGATTATGATATTTTTATGATACATTTGTGTATTTTTACAAGGGCGATACTGAGAGTATCTACCACTTTGGAAATTGCTGCAAGAAGATCGGCTCTTGACATTATAGTGTACTGGAGTGCTAAGATTGAAAAAAAAATGCATTGTTGATGTTGTAGCCAAGAATGATTTAAATTTTTATATGAAGATTTTTAAGTTAGGGATTCAGTTGACCAAATTGAACCCCCTAGCAAAAACATTACAACACAATTTTTTTTTTTGAAAAATTAAAAAACCGTTTTCGGATACATCAATAATGTAGTTTTTATCTTAATATTACCACTCTAGCACACTAAAAAGCCACGAGCCGCCCCTGGCTGCAAATATACTATATGTTGTTTTATATGAAGTAAACGTGAAACAACACAAAATTAATTCAATAAAATTTGCTTGCGCATACAGGGATTCGAACCCGCGACCTCCAGATTCATAGTCGAGGACCTTACCCTTTGACCATAGAGGCCGTCATGTATGCACTAAAAATTTGGGATAGCTGACAATTTAACAAGATTGTGTAAGGATGGTTTACATTTTCATAAGATTGTGCAAGGATAGCTGATAATTTCACAATATTGAGTAAAGATAGCCGACAATTTCAAAAATTGTTCAAGGATAACTTACAATTTCACAAGATTTGCGTAAAGGTATCTGACAATTGCACAAGATTGTGGATAGATTTATGGCAGATATGTAGGGACGGTCATTGTTATAGTTACCGTTTAGCTTCAAATGCGTTCCCCCGTCTGTAGGTGACGAAGTGCCCCGAGCGGGGACCCCCCACGTGCACCACCACAGCCTGCAGGCGGTACTGCGCCTTCCACTGTTCCTCCAGAGGGCCTCCGGCCCCCGTAGCTCTGACCAGCCCCGCTCCGATGGGCAGGCTCTTGGTCATGATACTGGTGAAGTCAAAGTCCACCTGTGAGGGAAACAAAACCATAAGGGATACAAATAATATTGAACAATCAAAGTCACAACACCCAGACTAACTACAGCACTTGCTAAGCGATCATTGTGATCTTCAAAAGTTCGACCGCTTCAATAAAGCATGCAATATTGTATTGTCATGGTTTAGAGACCACCATACAGAGTTGAAAAGTTTCTTGAAATGGTTATAAAAATACATCAGATTCAATAATAATACGGTTAAGTTTAAAATAATTATATTACAGGGTTAGCAAAGCACCCATTTAATATTAATAGGGACAGTGGGTCAACACTTCTTGCTATCCAGCTTTGGAGGAAATTTCTAGAAGTGACTGCTGTAGGTACCCCACATAACGAGGATTAACTACCGTTACACAGATAAACTTGCACTGTTTCTACCTTCCATATCTGTTCTGGTGATGGACACTGCTGCAAGGCTGTCCGAAACGTTGGTTCAAGGAGAAGCAAAATATTTGTGAGAATGTGAAATCAATGCGTACACTGATAGAGCTTGCTTGCTTACCTTGGGTGGCATGGCAGAGGTGAAGGGGCCAAGGGAGAGCACCTCCTGGAAGGCGACGTGTTCACCGCGCTTGCTGAGTCCTGCGGGGCCCCACTGGGTTCGCCCGATGTGGAGACAGAGGCACGTCGGCAACTAGATGACGAAACAAAAATATTGAATTAAAATCCACTTTGCACGCCTTTTAGAAAATGACTAACAGATAAATAGGTAAAAAATTTACAGTTTAAATTATTGTTTAATTTGGTAACACATAGAAACAAAATCCACTTTCTGTAAAAAATAGATCCCTGTTAGACGGTCAGATCAAATATTTGAATATGCAGATCTTGTTTAAAGTTGTTGTTGGTGGGACTTGTGAATGGCACACACAACAAAACTACTACCCTACTGCGGAGGGGATGCCAGGGTTCCACAACAGATTCTGGGGACCGCAACACGACAAACGCATTTCGATCTGTGTAATGAACTAAAGGTATATTTGATGTAGAGATGTTCAATATTCCTGTCTCAGTTACATCACCGAAGAAAAATTTTGTTAAGATCTATGTTTATGAATATTCTAAATGAATTCCCAAGTTGTGATTTCTTCCCAGACAAATGAAGAAACAGATAATTTCAGGGAGAAAAGGGGTTTTTGATTGAATTGATTTGCACCTCTCCCCCACCATTTTTTTTACTTACATTTAACAATGCATAAAGTCCTGATAAACTACTTTTTTGTAATTTGTCTTACAGAAGTTTGTTATTCAAAACTCAAAATTTACCTGTTAAGGTTACAAAATATATATTTAGATATATAAAATAAAAACATAAAAAAAAAAACATATGTCGACCCCTTGGAATAACAAGGTTCCAACAGACGGTTTGGACTAATTTGAGTTATTAATTGGAAACGATTCCAAATGCACTATTCTTCATTTCTTCTAGACACCAACGAAATCTAGTGAATATTAACGGAATTAGAAAGTGTTAAAAGTTCCAAGTGCATCAGTTATTCACTATAATTTGTGAAACAAAGTTTCAAGTGCACATGAAACCTTGTTACTCCAACCCAAGAAGTTATTTTGTAACTCACTTCATATTAATTCATACAGAGAGTTCCTTATGACGAACTGATGTTTCCTATCATTTAAAAAAAAAATTATTTAGATTTATTAAAGGAAAAAATACAATACAAAAAGTGTTCTTCGATTTTTTACTTTTGAAAAAAAATTGGATCAAAGAATAAGTATTAAATTTTGCATTAAAAATGGAATAAAGTGCTCCAACGCACTTAAAATGTTGACTGTAGCATTCGGCAAGTCTACTTTGTTCAAAAAAAGTGTTTATAAGTGGTACAAGCGCTTTACAGAAGGCCGAGAAGATGTTAATGACGATGAGCGTCCTGGAGTTGCAACCACGTCCAAAAACGAAGAAAACATCGAAATAGTGAGGAAAATGATTTTGGAAAATCGTCGAATGACTATTAGGGAAGTTGCAGAGGATGTTGGCATATCAATCGGCTCATGCCATGCAATTTTCTCGGATGTTTTGGGCATGAAACGTGTGGCAGCGAAGTTTGTTCCAAAATCGCAAAAGCAACGTCGCATTAGTATCGCTCAGGAGTTGTTGAATGACGTCAATGACGATCCAGATTTGCTCAAAAGGGTCATAACTGGAGATGAAAAGTGGGTATACGATTATGATGTGGAAACAAAGGCCCAATCATCCCAATGGAAGCGGCCAGAAGAGCCAAGACCGAAAGAAGCTGGCCAAGTTCGATCAAATGTGAAGGTTTTGCTCACTGTTTTCTTCTATTAAAATGGTGGTGCATCATGAGTTCTTGCCAACAGGTCGTACGGTTAATAAGGAATACAACAAGGAAGTTGTGCAACGTTTGCGTGAAGCAATACGGCTCAAACGATCGGAATTGTGGAAAAACAAATCATGGATTTTGCATCACGATAATGCACCAGCTCACACATCAATGCTTGTTCGTGATTATTTGGCCAAAGACAACACCGTAATCATGCCTCAACCACCGTATTCACCAGATTTGGCTCCCTGCGACTTTTTCCTATTCCCGAAACTGAAGAGACCAATGAAAGGAAGCGTTTTGCCACAATTGATGAGATAAAGTCAGAATCGAAGAACGAGCTGATGGCCATACCGAAAAGCGCATTCCAGAAGTGCTTCGAGGATTGGAATAAGCGCTGGCATAAATGCATTATATATGAGGGGGATTACTTTGAAGGGGAGAAAATGGATATTGATGAATAATTAATACTTTTCGAAAAAATTCAAAATTCACCATTTCTTTTGAACACACCTCGTATGTAACATATTGTAAACAATTTCAAAGAAATAATCAACAAAATCATAAGTAACATTTTCTTTTGTTCGATCTTTCATCAGATTTTTGGAGACAACTTTGTCACAGTCATTTTTACATTTCATTCCTAAAATTTTATTACACTCCTACCATATTTTTTTTGAATCTCGAAAATAGTTTTTAAATTTATCATTATAGGATGAAGGTTTAAATTTAACTAACAATTTATTTAAAACATTTCTAAAACATTTATATTCTTTCTCATAGTGTTTGTTTGTTGGAGCATTTTCCCGATGTTTATATAAAGTCTCTTTTTTTAATCTTATCCAATGCATCAGTAGATATCCAATCATTTTTGGCAAAAGGCAGTGTTTCGGATTTTTTACTTATCACAATTGTGCTATTTTTATACAAGTCATCAAAATAATTCTTGATTTTGGAATAAATAATAAAATAGTCTTTCACCTCTAGAAGTGATTTCCAATCATAATTATGAATATTATTGTCGATATGTCTTTGTGATAGAATCATTATGTTATGAGTTTTGTTAGAATTTATTCGTTCTACAGAGTTGAAGTGAATATTTTCAGCCCTGATGTGGTGATCAGCAATGTTATAATCACATATACATGCGGAGATTGAACTCATGTCTGTGGCGGCTCCAACGGATTGCCTTCCATTTAACCTTATAAAAAAGTGGTCGATACATGATTACTTTATTTTCTGTTCAACGATCACTTTCCTAGTAGCGCCATCTATACATTTGACTAAATAGTTATTTACTAAGATATTTTCGTAATTTATTATGATAGGATCATTTGTATTTAACAGATTTTTAAGTTAATGTCACTAAAAAATATGACACTTTCATTTGAATTAATATTGTTATTAAACACAGGATATTTATGGCTTTGATATAGCTAAAAAATTTAAAGTGTTATTATTTGGAAGTGTCAATATTCCAAAAACGTTCTCAATATATTTTTGTCTAGAAATATTTGCGAAAGGGAGAGATTATTTTTTACATATAACAAAATACCTCCTCATTAATATTATTGTTGTTAACCTTTCCAATACTGATGGTTTTGATGTGCGCCGTAAGGGGCGGGGGCAGGGCGGCGTCGTTCTGACGGGCGCAGCGGCTGCACGCCACCCCCTTCACCATCTCAGGGGCCGTGAAGGCACGTAGCAGGCCCACCACGCTCAGCGGGGCGGCCGTGGTGCCTAGGTGCAGCGACAGGGAGTCAAATTTGTCATAGCGGATGGGGGACTGCAAACAAATGTATTATAAAGAATATTAAAATGATGACTTTATTTTGAACCAGTCTATGTACTGGTTAAAAAATTATGCATGCTAAACAATGGTAGCAGATAAAGAATGCACCACTGTTGTCAGAAAGTGCTGGTATTGTGATCAGAGGTGACAAATTACTGTGTTAAAATAATTTTGATATTGAAATAAATTTATAATATGTATGCATTTTATTTCGGTATTAAACTCATGGTCATTATTTATCCAATTAGACTTTTACAATGACATTACATATTAGGAAATAAAACTATGAAGGAGAGAAGAAAGAAAGAAAATAAAAAGAGATATGGTAGCAACATTGTAGTTTAAACAAACAGACCAGACTATGTCCATTCTAAAATATATATATATATATATACCAGGGGTGTTAGTTGAAGTGTGCCGGTTTTACTCATAGATGTCGCTAGAGATATGTATACATTTACTCCGAATGTATACATTACTCCGAAGACGTGTGTTAAATTACTCGGTGTCAATCTAGATGCAGACTTTTCCCTTAAAAGTCAAGTAAACAGAACTGTAAGTACAGGGTTCTTTCAATTAAGGCAAATAAAAGCAGTACGGAGAAACCTGCCAACAGAGGCAACTAAACTGCTTGTCAATTCGTACGTTGTGTCACGTCTAGATTATTGCAACGGAATATATGCGAGTCTCCCCAAATACCAAATTAACAAATTGCAATCAGTATTCAACGCTGCAGCAAGACTTATCACCGGCGTATCTAAATATTCTCACATTTCAGAGCATCTCAAAAATCTCCACTGGCTCAAATGTCCTGAAAGAATCCAGTTCAAGCTCTGCTGGATGGTATTTAAGTCACTTAACGGAATGGCTCCGGCTTACTTATCAGAACTGTGTATTCCCGAAAATACCAACTCACGGCAGTCCACCCTTAGGTCAGCAGCGTCATCAGCTATCGGCAGGTTGAAGGAACCAAAGCGCACACCTAATACTAAGTTCGGTGATCGTGCTTTCGGAGTGTCAGGACCTAAAGCCTGGAATGAACTGCCTCATGACTTAAGAATTTAAGACTCAACAGAATTCAGAACTAAACTTAAAACACATCTTTTCAGACAATCGTATCCATAAATGAAAGAAATTCACCTTTAAATTGCTTAGCTAGGCCGGCCGGTTAGTACTTACCTAAAGTCATTAAATAAAAAAATAAAAAAAAATAAAAAAATATAATTAAAAATTCACGCATCGGTGCGCAAATGCGTCCACAGCCCGCAACACTGTAAACAACCAAAGTGTAAAATAAAAAAAAACGTTAATATTTATTAAAGATTCTTACGCTTTTCAAGGTAATTTTATAGATATTTTCGAGTCCTAAAATTAATTTTATGAATACTTTCCAGTCCTAAAAATTAATACCAATAATTCAATAAATACCAACTCTTCTTGTGCCACCAATCATCTAATAAATGTAACATCAATAGAAAGGGAGAAACAAATAACCATGTAAAACTATCATCTCTATAATTAAATTTTTCTAAAACTGTGTTCATCTGAAGCGACCTGCCAGGTAAGTATGTTTTTCTGTATCTGTCTGTACATAATTAGTTAAGAAATATTTGTACAGCGCCCTTGAGGTGATTTTTCACAAAAACGGCGCTATACAAGTCATCCAACTATTATTATTATTTCTATGATTTGGCATCTATGTCATATTTTTCTATGGACATTAACCTTTAAAAATACACAAGTTACATTCTGCCAAAATAATAGTGTCATAGTTGGTTATCTCAGTGAATATGTAGAGTTTCGTTCCAAGTAAATCGCATTTGCGGCATTCGTTGCTTTTCTTATTTCATCAAAAGAAAAAAAGCAGTTGAAGCTCATCGGTTGCTGGTAGAAACTTATGGTGAACATGCTCCAGTGATTAGAACATGTGAGAACATGGTTTCGTCAATTTAAAAGTGGAGATTTCGATTTAACAGACAATGAACATCCTGGTGCAACGAAAAAGTTCGAAGACGAGGAATTGCAGGCGTTATTGGATGAAGACCCAACCCAATCGCAACAACAATTGGCCCAAACACTTAATGTGACCCGAGGAGCAATTTTCCAACGTTTAAAAGCCATGGGAAAGATCCAAAAGTATGGAAAATGGGTACCACACCAAATGAACGAGAGACAAATCGAAAAAACCGCCAAACCGCCTCATTCAGCTAAAGTAGTGAAGAACACTTTCAAAGCACTGAATTGGGAAATATTATCGCACCCGCCGTACTCTCCAGACCTTGCCCCGTCCGACTATCACCTTTTCGCATCGATGGGACACTCATTCGCAGAGCAGCGCTTCGCCAATTTTGAAAGTCGAAAAATGGCTCGTCGAATGCTTTGCCTCGAAAGAGAAATTTTTTTTTTGGAATGGTATCCATGATTTGCCTCAAAGATGGGCAAAATGTAGAGAATCCGATGGTCAATACTTTGAATAAAAAAAAATTGAAAGCGTTTTCTTTATTGAAAAAACCGGCAAACTTCAACTAACACCCCTGGTATATATATATATATATATATTATCACAGGAAAGTGATACTGCTGAATACCACCAAAATTTTATTTAAAATCAGATTTAAAAAGAAGATAATTTTAAGACAGTGGTAATAGAATTTTGATAGAACCACTGGACCCAAATAGATCTAGACCATAGGTTCTCAACGTGGTCGCGATAAAGCCCCCTTGTGGGCGTTTGAGACTTTCAGGGGGGCAGTAGAATACCCCGAGAAAATTAGGGGGTGTTGAGATGGCACAGTGAGGGCGTGGGCAGGTAAAAAAAATATAGTCTAAAAAAACAAGCTAATAATGCACTAATAAAGCAAAGTAAACTTTAATGTTAGTTAATTTTTGTTGCTGTATGTACTGTAATCATATTTATCACGTGTGTGAAAATTCACATATTTCGGTAGTTCGGGAAGTGGATGAAAATAGAACTGAAAGATTCCATTACATTCAGATCTACATTTAATTGGATGATATGAACATTATTATTTTTTGATTGTAAAAATAAATTTTAAAACTTCCAATTTCACATGAAATGTCTCATATATAAATACAGGTGAAGTTAATAAAAAATATGTTTGTAGCAATTAAGTTATAACAAGTTCTTGTTAAAAGTATATATCATCACCTGTAGTGGGGGTTTGCCCGAGACTCACATTAATTCGGACGACTTTGTAACCATAGTATCTTTTATAAGAGCGAACATGACCATGTACATAATATAACTAGGTGTACCTTGTACTCGCAGATGGTGCACTGCAGCCTGGTGGCCAGAGCCCCGTTGAAGGGGGGCTGTGGCGGGGGAGCAGGAGCCGGCGCAGGGCGCCCCAGCCTGTCCAGCTGGCAAAAGGATCGCGAGGAGCCTTTCACCAGCGGGGGCCCGTAGGGGCCAGAGCCCAGCGAAACCACTGAACCATTTGTCTCTGGAATGGGAAAAATTTATAAATAATAGCCAGGCATTTTCCTCCTCCCCATCTCCTTCTCTTCAGCCTTATAATATACCCTAATTGGGGATGCCATAGTCCCACTGGCTCCGGACGGTTAGGACTACTGTGCGGTATTCACATTAAGGCCATCCACCGGCTAAAATTCCAATGAAATCACGCGCTCCTTATGCCGGTGGCGACAAGGTTGAAAGTCCCGCTTAACATCGGCCGCATGTTTCGATTTACGGAAAAAAACCATCACCAAAATGCTTGTTTTATTCTATTCTGTAAAGCTCAGACATAATTATTGAAATGTTTTACGGTCATATTCTAAAAAACTTAATTTACCACAATGAACAATAGGACAACAACGGAAAAGGGGTTCGTAAGTAGGAGAGTTTGAGCTTTAAACATTTTTTTAATGTCTGATACTTTATTTTTTTCTAGGCTTATAAAAAGACACAACAAAAAAATGAACGGTTATACAAAAGGTCAAGGTGTGTTCTGCTTGCAGTATTTTATTAAATCGTCTACGGTATTTCTAGGCTATCAAATTCTCAAACCGAAAACACATGATTTTGCATTACTTCCCATTGCATCACCTTAAGAAAGAGGAATCTGGCATTGATGTACAAGATGTTGAACATTTAAAATAGGCTTTTATTATGGAATGTTTAAAACGTGGAACGCCAATAAACCTCACAGCAACATTCAGACCGGGCGTGAATGGCGACCAGCGAGGCTTATAACTATTAGTACAAACAGTAAAGCAAAAAAAGCAGTGAAATCATATGTAGGTTACCTAATATTTATTTTATGAATTTTCGTTTTCCATAATTTATTAAGAATATATTTCACATCTATAAAAATGTATGAAAAAAACTAATTCATACATCCCAGGCTGCTAGAGGAGCTAATGTAGGATGTTGCAATCAAATGTCAGAAGCTGCGCATATTATCATCTAAGGTATTTGCTTAATGTTAAGACGTGCGACTGACATCTAGTATGAAAGAGATGGCACGAGAGAGAGAAGAAAGGACTGTAAAAGAGTGTGCACGCTTATCCAATAAGCGTTCTTCGTCACCTGTTCCTCGAGATAATAAAATTTTGATAATTACAATTTGCTTAATGTTAAGACGTGCGACTGACATCTAGTATGAAAGAGATGGCACGAGAGAAAGAAGAAAGGACTGTAAAAGAGTGTGCACGCTTATCCAATAAGCGTTCTTCGTCACCTGTTCCTCGAAATAATAAAATTTTGATAATTACAGACTATTGTTACGCCATCCCAATTTGTATTATAAATAACGTTATAAAGACCTAAGTTAAAATATTAATTAGAGGATTGCAGGTATACAAGTCATACCACTATTCTTTCCCTTGTCCAATGGCCCGATAGCCGCCTGCGACAGGCTGCGTGCGCACCTCACCAGCGGGGAGTCAGGTGTGGCTGGAGAGCTGACGGATCGGAGCTGCTGTGGCTGCAAGGGGTGCAGGGGGGGCAGGCCCCGCGGGGAGATGGGGGCCGACCTGTCCGAGCGGTGCACAGGGGGCACGGTTAGCATAGAGCCCCCGTTCAGCAGGCCCAGAGCGTCCGATAGACTGCCCGGGCGAATCTGAATAGGATAAAATCACAATTAATTAATTAAAAAATAATAAATAGTATATTTGCACACGTTCCACAGTGGAAGAAACTCTCTGTATCGCCCTGATGAAAGACCACCATTCAGAATTGAAACGTTGCATGAAATAGCTTTTAGCCGTGTTTGGTGACCAGATCTGAATAGCCAGGTATTTCCCCACCTTCCTCTTCCCCTCCCCAATATCTTCAGCCTCACAACATTCCCCAATTGGGGATGCCATAGTCTTACTGGCTCCAGACGGTTGGGAGCAGTTGGGACTCTTGTGCGGTGTTCAAAAAAAAAAAAAACTTCCTATTTTCTGTGTATTCTTCTATTTCATATTTTCAATAATTAATAACTAATTAAAAAAATAAAAATTATTTAACAAAAACTACCCAACTCAAGAGAGAAAGGTTTCTCGTATTTGAGTTACTTATCTAGGGCTCAAAAATGGCACGTGTGACGTCAGAAGCAGTGGTACCAACAGAACATGGTGTTTTGATGGTATGGTTTTTAGTTCACTTTTATATAACGATTTATAAAATCTACGTATAATTATACATAATAAAAGTTATATATTCAGAATCGGCATTTGCTGATCTATACGAATACATATTTTTAAAGTCATTATATTTTTCACTGGAGTTCCTTATTGTTCTTTGGTATGGTAAATTCTGAAGCATTGAGCAGCACGAAAGCCGACTTTACAGGGCTCACAGTAGTACCGAGACTCTCTTCGGATCTTTTTCCCTTTCCCAGTATATGAGACAAGAAAATAAATAGCCCGGTTTGGACTTGCAAAGCATGTATACCCCAAATCGAGCTCTTTTTGGAGAGATGTATTGGACCTACCCTAATCATCCTTTGTAGAGCATTAGGCTCTCATCAATCGTGACGTCTTCCTCGGGAATACGAGGTGTGTTCAAAAGAAAAGGTGAATTTTGAATTTTCGCGGACTGTGTACATTCGACTATCGAATTTTTTTTTGTTATGTTGGTACACATATGTTTATCATGTGTTAGCATTATCAGCCATTTTAGATTAGTGGTTTGTTTTTGACAACTGGAAAGGTTAGTCACGTTTTTGTGTGTTCTTCGATTTTTTAATTTGGAAAAAAAATGGATAAAAGAATATGTATTAAATTTTGCGTTAAAAATGGAATACAGTGCTCCAACGCACTTAAAATGTTGACTGTGGCATTCGGCGAGTCTACCTTTTCTCAAAAAAGTGTTTATAAGTGGTACAAGAGCTTTACAGAAGGCCGAGAAGATGTTAATGACGATGAGCGTCCTGGAGTGAGCGTCCTGGAGTTGCAACCACGTCAACAAACGAAGAAAACATCGAAACAGTGAAGAAAATGGTTTTGGAAAATCGTCGAATAACTATTAGGGAAGTTGCAGAGGATGTTGGCATATCAATCGGCTCATGCCATGCAATTTTCTCGGATGGCAGCGAAGTTTGTTCCGAAATTGCTAAATTTTGAGCAAAAGCAACGTCGCATTAGTATCGCTCAGGAGTTGTTGAATGACGTCAATGACGATCCAGATTTGATTCAGTGATGAAACGTGAGTATATGGTTATGACGTCGAAACCAAGGCCCAATCATCCCAATGGAAGCGGCCAGAAGAGCCAAGACCGAAAGAAGGACGCCAAGTTCAATCAAATGTGAAGGTTTTGCTCACTGTTTTCTTTGATTACAATGGCGTGGTGCATCATGAGTTCTTGCCAACAGGTCGTACGGTTAATGAGGAATACTGCAAGGAAGTTATGCAACGTTTGCGTGAAGCAATATGGCTCAAACGATCGGAATTGTGGAAAAACAAATCATGGATTTTGCATCACGATAATGCACCAGCTCACACATCAATGCTTGTTCGAGATTATTTGGCTAAAAACAACACCGTAATCATGCCTCAACCACCGTATTCACCAGATTTGGCTCCCTGCGACTTTTTCCTATTCCAGAAACTGAAGAGACCAATGAAAGGAAAGCATTTTGCCACAATTGATGAAATAAAGTCAGAATCGAAGAACGAGCTGATGGCCATTCCGAAAAGCGCATTCCAGAAGTGCTTCGAGGATTGGAAGAAGCGCTGGCATAAGTGCATTACATCTGAGGGGGATTACTTTGAAGGGGAGAAAATGGATATTGATGAATAAATAAATACTTTTCGAAAAAATTCGAAATTCACCATTTCTTTTGAACAAATCTCGTATTTCCAAAATATTTTACATATTTTAAAAATTTATCTTTATTCTTTAATATCGAACATATCGTAGACCTGTTTATATCATACAATCGGTCGATTGAAGCATAAGACTCTCCATTTTCAGAGCGTTTTATTATATCCATCTTCGTTTCGATTGTGTTGTAAGTTTATGGGTTCTTGATTTTTTTTTTAATCAAATCTATTTCACAGTTTCTTCGTTTCTCACTCATGTTAAAACGGGTACGAAATATTTGAAACAAAACTCGTAGAACAATGTGAATAGTATGTGCGCTGACGCAAGACTAAACCTGTCGAGATCAGACGGGAGTGTGTACAAATTAATACATACAAACGCATACGTTCGGACTCGCACGCGCTTGTATGTTAATGCATATGTGCGAACAGAACGTAACACGAACAGCACGGACCTGGTTCATATGCATTTCATAGTGCAGGGAAACACAACTGAATGGAAAAAAAACATTTTTGCATTATCGCCAAAAAAATATTTAAAAAAAAAAACGATTTTTCACAAATGTGTGGAATAGCGAATTGTGCGAAACTCGAGGTCCGCCTGTATCCCGCTTGGCAATTGGAAGGTTAACCCGTCGTCAATGAACTTGGGTAAAAAATACCCAAGTTCATTGAGCTGCCCCCCACTCTGCCAGCCTCAATAGCTGCTATCAAAAATCCAAATTAGTGATTGAGAACATTGCACCAGTCACACGCTAGGCGTACCACAATATAGATGAGCACAAGCTTTTCTCGGGTGATTTTTACCCATGTTCATTGACGGCGTTACTTTTAAAACATCTTTTCTGACAGCAATATATAAGGGGTTTTCAGCTCAATTACTACTTATTGTTACACAACTTGGGAACGAATACGAATGAATAAGGAGGCCACATGATGAAGTTACTTCTGATGAAGTGGCAGAGTCTGGCAGTGAATAAGATGAAGATAGCATTAGTCATTGGAGCTGCGAAAGCAATACAGAAGAAGACTTCTAGGAAATGTTCATTTATCATCTCCTCAGTCAACTGATCATGGAGAGGATAGAGAACGGCCCTCGATTTACTACTATTATGGCAAGGATGAAATTAAAAATAGACTATGGCCGGTGAAATGTTTGAACAGGGTCAGAGAACTTTATTTCACATCAGCCATTAATGCGTATATCAAACATGACAACAATAATAATGTAACGTCTTTTCCTTTTGTACATGGGCCCTTGCATTCAGGTTTTACTGTGTAACACAATGCACCCAGATGACAAGTGATAATGAAGAGAGACTAGACAACCATGCATACTCTTTATATACCTACTGTTCTCTCACTTTCATGCTGTCTCTCTCACGCGAGGCTTCAGTCGCACATTCATTACAAATAATAATATGGTGATGAAATAAAAAAAAATAACAAAATGCGACAATGGTCCAAATACAAAAACTATTACAGATTCCAACTGACAAAAACAAACTTACTCTTTTAGCAGCGGCCTGAGTCTCCTCCTCCACACAGGAGAGCAGCACATGGAGGAGCTCGTGGGCATCATGCTGGTCCTCGGGGACTACCCAGCCGAGGGCCCCCAAGCAGCGCAGCACCCCCAAGGGGCACACGGGGCCACCGCGAGACACAGAGTGGCTGCCGTTTACAACTGGAAACAAAGAAAAAATTGTTAACTTGCTCATGTGAATGATTTACTAATTTATATCAGCAGAATTTTAACAAAGGTAGTTAACTCTTTACACGCATGAGGTTTCAATGCTAGGTACCTCCCATATGCGGCACTTTTTCGTTGATAATTTTTCACATTAAAAATTATCAGAAAAACAGTATAAATACAACTATTAAAAATAATCGGTTTAGTTAAATCTGATAATTTACAGATGAAGATTATTATTTATTATCAAAAGAGTTCCAAACGTGTGTATTTATGATAATAAAAGACGAACAAAGATCTTAGTATAAACAAACTCACCATTAGAGGCCGCCAGCTCCTTACCTTTAAGCGATAATGGGCACCGCGCCGATTAACTATTGCAGCCAGCACTCTACATATTTATACTTCATTACTTTTTAAATAAACAAACATCATATCACATCACATTTCACTAACAAAATATTGATATAGTTTTTTATGAACATGATGTTCTCGATCCTATTCTGTTATGATATGATTCTGTTGTTATTGTTTAGGCTTATGTAAATAATTATGTTTGGATAGGCAGACACTCGACTTATATATTATTATAACAGTTTGTAACGGGTTAATTAAATGATACACACTTTGTACGGAGAACAGAAATAGTCTTTATTTTGGGTCTAATCAATTTACAAGTTAATTAGCAATAATATGACACTATAACTATTTAAAACAACACTCGACACTTCGGGCATAATAATACCTCCCTTGATTCAAGTCACTCTGATTTAACCGCATATCAATCAACCCCCAACGGGTTCTTGTGTCAGTCCTTGGCAAAGGATTACCATAGCTCTGGATTCACTGCCCATCAATCAACCACAGAGGGTTCTTGGGTCAGTCCTGGCAGAGGAGGTGGGAAAGGGTTACCTAGCTCTGGATTCACTGCCCATCAATCAACCCCATAGGGTTCTTGGGTCAGTCCTGGCAGAGGAGGTGGGAAAGGGTTAACTAGCTCTGGATTCACTGCCCATCGATCAACCACATAGGGTTCTTGGGTCAGTCCCGGAAGAGGAGGAGGGAAAGAGGTACCTAGCTCTGGATTCACTGCCCATCAATCAACCACAGAGGGTTCTTGGGTCAGTCCTGGCAGAGGAGGTGGGAAAGGGTTACCTAGCTCTGGATTCACTGCCCATCAATCAACCCCATAGGGTTCTTGGGTCAGTCCTGGCAGAGGAGGTGGGAAAGGGGACCTAGCTCTGGATTCACTGCCCATCAATCAACCACAGAGGGTTCTTGGGTCAGTCCTGGCAGAGGGGGGAAAGGGGTACCTAGCTCTGGATTCACTGCCCATCAATCAACCACAGAGGGTTCTTGGGTCAGTCCTGGCAGAGGAGGTTGGAGAGGCGCATTAGGCACCGGAAAGCAACTTGCTCTCTGGAGGTAAAACATGACCTTTTATAGATCATTACAGCTATGACATCCCTTCCATGGGGTCACATCTCTAAGCCTGAGCGGCGGGGGTGAAAAGGTAACCAATCGCATCCTTCGCCCTAATTAGTGCGAGACGAAGCGATGCGGGAGTGAGAAAATATTCGAGATCGAAGATAACGAACAATACGGACAGAAATATCCCTATTAGAAAAAAAAAAAAAAAAAATTGGATCACTTGTATAGCGCCGTTTTCGTGGGAAAATCACCTCAAGGGCGCTTAAGATGATTTGTTATAAGTTAAAATTGTTTTGAGGTGTGGTATATTTTATAACAAGGAGATAGGCACAAAGAGATTTCACATACTTTACACATGAATCTTGTATTCTGATTTTTCTTTTCCCGCCTACCACTATTTGCGCAGACGTGGCAGTGCCTACGGGGCTTCTGATTTTTTCTGTCGGTGGAATTAGTTCAGGCATATGGTCAGTAAAACTTTTAGGGAAGATTCGGTGCAGATTTGAGCTACAGATAGGAGCTTTGAGGAAAATATCACTACTCCATGTTCTTCTACGGTCAAATGCTTATTCCGTGTCATCAGCATGCACAAAGCAAAGAAAGTGTACATTTCTTCAAAAAATCTTCATATTGTCTGCATAGACTAAATATTTGGAGTATTTGAGGCAGTATTTCAGTAAACAATAAGGGTTTGTTGTACGAGTAAAAAATGACTTACAATGTTGTGCAAGCAAAAAGCAATGGAACACTATCATGGAAATTAAGATTATTTTCATGATTGCCATGCCAAGACTGTGTATAATGATATTAAGGGAAGCTGTCCGCGGTAAATATTTTATTTTCATGGCTTGAAGGAAGAATGCAAAACAACTTTTTTCCAGAGATAAATAAATTACTTGAGAAGCTTTACTATTTTAAATTCGTTATTGTCGAAATAAATTATCTATTTACCATCGATAACAGTAGACAGAGTAGTAATCATGCTGTTATTCGCCTCAGAAGTGGTATTTTTCTTCAGCCACTCGACGAACTGCGGACTAGCGGCCATGGCCTGGAGCAGGGTGTTGAGGAAGCACGTTCTGCCGAGGTTCTGGAGCCCGGCGATCTGCCCCCGGCGCTTGCGGGTGCGCGGAGCTCCCCCGGGCCCCCACAGCACGAAGGCGCCGACCACCACGGCCGCCGTCAGCCCCGCCGCTACCAATATGCGGTCGCCGCTCTCCATCGGATGGCTGCGGTAAGTTATGGATTCCGGATCTTAGAAAAATCGCTGCATCAGCATCCCAGCATGTTTAGTGGAAGCACATTTTCATGGGAAAATTAAAAGACGCAAATTGCGAAAAGACAGACGGGAGCGACCAAAAGCTACCATAGAATATGAAACTACGGAGAAAAACATAATTTTGACGTTTGTACTCAGTGTTGCAAGGTAACCAATTTTTTTATTTTACCTCATTAATCTTATTTTTGTGAGGAAACAAAATATTTGCAACGGCGGGTACTGATTTGTTTGAAACATCGGTTTTGTAACATAAATATTATGCTTGCAATGAACTAGACGAGCATGAATACTTCAAAGCGTGTAATGCTTTTTTCATGTAATTAAAAATAGCAACCGGCTCTCTTTCTAAAAACAATGACAGCATTCACCAGAAGCAAAACTGCTCAGCAATATCGCTGGCCAGCGGCTGGTGCATAGATATACCATTCACGGCTGGTGTAATTAAAAGAAAAGTGTTATGCTCTTTCAATTTATTTTTTAGAAGATGTACAACCAACTTGGCTAGAGGTGGTTTTGCTTATCCTATCTCTGCATTCGGGGCATCGCTACAGTAGATTTTGTGATTACCGGTGGAAAAAAAATTATTCTTTCTTTTTATGTCCACCTGCCCATATCAGGTAAATTTGAGGATTTTACAAAATGGCTGAGTTCGCTTTATACATAAAATATATATTTTTTTAATGTAAGTTCTTACTTGTAACATTATTGGGTAAGTAACCACGCGATAATGGAGAGTGGTATATTTATGCGATAATGTTATCAACACACAAATCTACCAAGTTGTGATTCAAAATAAATGTCACTCACCATCTACGAATAGTAGGTTTATTTTCAAACAAGGATAGCTGATGAAATTGAGGGGAGAAAGGATCATGACTCAAGTACTCCTATATTATATGTGTTGCAACCAGAATTGGGTCGGGCACAGTACTCACACAGATGCTTTGCTTGCATAAAGCGAGTTCAAAATTTATTCAACTTCAGAAAAGACAATTCCAAAGATTTTTTTATATAATAAAATAAACAAACAGGAAAACTTTTTCAATAACTGTAAAATCTTTCAGAATATTCAAATTCGATGAACTTGTTGTCCTTTCTGGTTACTAAATAACACAAAACATTCTACTAATTGTACTCCAGTATTTAATTTATAATTAATACTGAAGTACAATTAATAGACAAAAAATAGAATAGGTTTGCGCCTTAATAACTTAGAAGCATTGGAAATATCAAAATCAAATAAAAATAATAATTGCCGTGTTTTAAATAAACAAAAAACAAACCCGCCCTCCCTCTGACGCTCTGTCCTGTTCTACTCTGATATACTGTCTCTTTCCCCCACTTTCACTGTCTTCATTATGATATATCTCTGCATGTTAATTTAGTTTATATGTGTACGTTCCTGATGAAGGTTGAGTTCAACCGAACCAGTCCGTAATACATTAATAAAATAAAGTGGTTTAAAACAGAAAATTTTTTTCATTAAAAAAAAAATTATGCATATATATGAACAAAAGGGATTAGGATTTCACACATATTATCACAATAAATAAAACAAATCGATTCCAAATATATACATTTATTAAACATATTTAATTTTTAATTTAACAATAGAATTTCAAATACATAACATGTTATTTTTTAGTGCAGACTTAAGCCTGCACTGTGGAAAATTACAATACATGAAATCTGTGTTGTTCAGAAAGAAAATATGGGGATTATTGAAATGATAGTAAGAGAAGTGCGGTGGTGAGATTTTAAAATAAAATCTTAGTGATTTGAGTACTTTATTAATTAAAGTGATTATAACCAGGTTAATTAAAAATATATATAAGTGAGAGAACTGAACTAACCCTATTGGAGAGTACCTACTTACGTAAGTACTTTTCTTGCTTTTTATTACTGTAGAGAATTTTTACTGCATTCAAAATAAAGCAGATTATTTAATAAGTAATGCTGGGTTCCCACCTTATGTATTCCATGGTCTATCTTATAGAACAACCTTTCTATGATAGACAGAAATTGTAGAGCGTTCACACTTGCTTTATTTCTATTCTATTTCAATGAGTGATGCAGAAAATCTTCGAAAAAAAAAAGTATTTTTTTATTGGACATAACCATAGACATTACTGTACTGTGCGCAGGGGACAGCGTTCGCGTAGCAACTGTCGTTAACATATTCTATGGTCTATTTTAAATAGAATAAAACGAAAGTTGGAGTCAATTGAACATAGGGATCTCTATTCCATCGGGCATTCTATTGGATGGATAAGCCTATTCTCACTGATCTATTTGATATATCATAAAATAGATAAGGTGGGAACGTAGCAAGAAAAAACATTAAAAGATTCTACTCAATCTTAAAAAGGTAATACAATAATTAACAAAAGAGAAATTTAAAGCATAATAGAAATAGAGTTAAAAAATTGTGTAGATAAGTACTAAGAGCAAATGAATTATTTTGACATTTTATGTATTTACTAGTTGTTACCTGTGAAAAATCACAGGGTGTACCTACTTGACTTGCCAAGATGAAAACTGAGAAATTTAGTAAATCCAAATATAGGATACAAATGATCGTTTTGTAAAACATATTTATTATAGGTACGTACATTATTGTTTGTCTGGATTTTATAATTTTCCTAACACATATCAGTTCCACTTTTGAAAAATGTCAAGCTTGTACAGATTGTAGACAAAAAATAAGAGCGCTTTGATCGTTTAAATGGCAACACCAAGATAGTTGAAAGGACAAAAAATATATCGTTTAAAAGGCACTATGGTCCAAGTGAATATTTTTCGCATCAATATTAAACGGTGTTCAGAAATTAGTGCTACTCCCTGAAAGAGACGATTCTACAAAGATTCTACATCATATTCTAAGGAAAATTAATATTGGAACTTGTAACTTTTTAAAACTTGCTGAGATAAATGCAAGGAAATGTTTTTTTTTGCTGAAATTTTGAAATGTATGTGCATATCAAAGAATCAATTTATTAGATGTTAAAACAAAATAAAAACCATGTGGAAGAAACTTGCACTTAAATGGAAAGAAATTTTTTTAAAAGTCAGATTCGAAAGTCAAACATAACCGCAAAATAATTTTGTTATATAATCGGTGTTGCCATGGTAACGAAAATTTTAAATTCAATTTTATTAAATTTCTAGATTATTTTGACGCACTGTATGCACACTGTAACGGATAAGGAAATCATATCATTGGGTTTTTTCAAAGTCGGCAAAACATAGCAAGAAGTTAAATAAATGCCATCAGAACAAAGGGTAAGGGACATGCATTGACATTGACACCACAATCATTACACATTAATGATAAGTAAAGTTTAGTTTACAGTATGTAGCTCCAATGGCCAGAGAGATTTTACTTTAAAACCGCCACCCCACCACTTTAGAGAATAGAGAATCGATACATAAATTACTTTATACTTATATAACAGACAATATATCTTATGAAATCTACCTTATTTATCCTCTTGTATAATATAATTTGTAAAAATCATCGTTGATAATAATAATAATTATATGTTTATGATAAATAATTTTTCCCTTCAATAATAAAACTATCTTTTTTATAAATATTTTCTCTTATCTTCCATGAAAATGTTACATATTGGGAATGTCTAAGTACTTATATAACAACATTTCATACACAAAATATCATAAACTGCATAATTTGTAAAGGAAACACATCAGGCGGCCCCGTCCGTACGTAACTAGCGCACCAGTAAGCGGTACGGACTATAATATACAGTGACCGGTCGTATAGTTTGTCTGCACGTCCAACGGTGTGCTCCTGTAGTGGGTATATCACGGCAAACACTGTACACTTAAGTCTACGGCGGTAGGGCATATTATCGAGATTCACTTAGACTTTTTTTATTTTACCAAATACAAAAATTTTAAATGCTCAAAATATTGAACCGTGTAGAGTCCACTATAGAGGCTGATGCACACTTGACAGGTTAACTAATCCTAAATTAACATCGCTAATTCATTATAAAAATAAAAGCGTCCTGCACTTCGAGTTATCGTAAACTTGTACAGATCATTATTGTAAATTATTCTGGAATAGGTAAAATAAAATATATCTATGTCTCTACGTACACTAACAAAAGATTAAAAAAAAACTATCCACAAGTAGATCATGTTATTAGATCAATCCATTTTGAAATTCGTATTTAAAAAAGAAAATCAATTTATTTCAACACAAGAATTACGTGTGAAGAAATTGTCGGTATTCATTTACTAACTATTGTAATTTCGTAAATGTGATTTTTTTTAGTTGACCCAAAAAACCATGGAAATAAAACTGTTATTTTAATAAAGTTGCAATTGTTATATTTAATTGTACTTATCATTAATATAATTATAAAAATTAAGGTATTTTTACGATTTTCCTTACAAGACACAATTATTACATAAAGAGACATCTCATCGACGTTTATAATAAGTCAGCAAATTAGTTTCTCTGGAAACTAACAAATCTCATTCCTTTAAACAGGCTACACTCATGATTCGTTGCCTCTCTAAGGTCACTCCTGTTTCCTGTAACTTTTCACCTCGTAAACTCGCAAACTCCTTCCACGAGGATCCACGTCACAAATATGATTTATCCTTCGACGAAGATCCACAAATATTATACGGTTTATCCTTGACGAAGATTATCCACATCACAAATATAATATGATTTATCCTTTGGCGAGGATCTACGTCATAAATATAAGATGATTTATCCTTCAGCGAGGATTCACATCACAAATATAATGTGATTTATTATTCAACGAAGATCCACGTCACTAATATAATGTGATTTATCCTTCGTAAGACAACAATTTTACAAAACATCAAAAACAGCCACCTAATCTAGCTTTGGTTGAACTGTGCCCACCCTAACGTGAGGGAGAAGATTACAGAGAGAGAGGGAGAGGGAGAGGGAGAGAGTGACAATTGTTTGCTCAAACTACTGACATAAAGAATAATAATAATAATAATAATAATAGTATAAACAACATCCAGCCCACATCACCTAGTCTTAACACTAAAATAACAATATAATTAAATTCTTATATGATCGACTTAGTGTCATGAGTTTTCGTTTACAACATATCTTTTAACATCACAAATTTATTATCATAAAATTTATCCTGGTCAGAAGTATCTCCGTGGAGATGAGACCTGAAGGATTGCAGTTTGGGCATCGAAGGGCAGGTGTTGTTGCTTTCAAGATGTTGCCCGAGTTAACTGCACTTATGGGGTTTTGGTAATATTCCACAGTTGAAATATGTACTTAGCACCTTTGACGAATGGTCACTGACCACATCATCTCAAGTGCTAAGGAGAATGAATCACTGAGTGTTTGAAAGAGTTGCTTCACTTTGCTTCGTCCTGATCCATCGGTTCCTCAACCTCCTCGTGGCTGTGCTCCGGGGTCCTAGGAAGAGACAAATAAAGATATCAATAACAAGTACTTATGAGGAATATAGAAAAAAAGAACAGGAAATTTTGTTGGTAAACAATAATTTAATTTTTTAGTTTTAATATTTGACAATTTATATCTAACGTTTTACATTTTTTAAAACCTATTATAATATTATATTACCTATGTACTAAAATTTGAATTTCATAACATTGAGACCTAATCTTCGAAAGATTGCAAGGATTTTAGCTTCATCACATTTAAAGTTCGACTCAACATTAGTTGTGATTTCTATACAAATAATGAGATGAGGGAAAAAACTATGTCTTCCGTAGTACAATAGACTAAGCATTTGAATGACTTTTCTTTCAAACATAAGCGAATGTAGCTGGGAAATCCAATAATATTATATCGGAAAATGGTTAAAAACACCATTGTTTTGACTAATGACATTGTTAATTGTTTTTGTGTTTAATTCATAGAATTCCATAAAATTTTTTTTAAATTTAATGTAAATCAAATTTAATAATGTTATTATTAAGTTCTGCAAGTATTTTTAGTTGTTATTATTGTGACAGCTGTTTCGGCGTTTAAGGCCATTTTCAAACATTGTTCTTGGTAAATATTTTGGATAAATTGAAACAATTCAAAATGTTACATGATTCCAGCAAAAACATTTATGAAAACATTGGTTCAATGCGAAATGTGAAGTTCTCACTGAAAATCGATGTGCATTCATTTCCGCAGTTCTGTATCAACTACTGATGCTTCGATATTACCGTAAACCATTGGAGATATTTTCCAAATAAGAATAGTGATACTACTGCCCTCTAGTGGCGAGTCGGAATGGTACAGAAGTGTTACTCTGCGAGATAAAAAAATATTGCTTTTAGAGTAAATTTTTTCAGTTCATCTCGAAAATGACGATTTTTGAGATGGGTCACTCTTCTTGCAAAACGACGATATTAAGTTTTGGTGGCAATTTGAAATGGTTTTAGAGGAAAATCGGCAAATCATTAAGAAAATCCTGGACATTCCGATGAAATAATATAGTGTCCATCCAGTGGGCCGCCCCAGGCAAAGTTGGGAGATACAACTCCAGAGAATGAGTGAGGAGAGGCTGGGCCTGCTATGGGCAAAGACCGCTGAAGTAGCACAATAGGACAAGGAGGAGAAGATAAGTTGAGATGAGAAATAGAGAGTTGGTGTGTATACTCACAGTGTGGCATGGTGCTGGTGGTGCATGGACAGCGAGGCCATGGCGCTCACGGTCTCTGCGGCGTCACGCTCACTCTGCGCCCCGCCTAACGAACTCAGTAGGGCCGCGGTCTGTTTCAGGCAGGGCCAGTGGGATAACTGAAATATTAAATACAAGATCAATTAAAAATAATATAAAAAAATTTAATCATAATTTAGATTTTGAATACAAGATATACAAGTAAGCATACAAGCAAGAGATGCAGTTCATCCAAGCCTAGAGTCTCAAATGCCGTTGTTTTTTTAATTATTGCATCTGGGATGTTTTCCGTTAGTCAGTGGCGTGCAGTCCATAAAGACTGAAAAGCTGTGCCTACCAAAACCAAAAAAAAAACTAATAATTTTTTTCAAAATTAACATAATCAAAATTATTCCATAAATTAATAAAATACATTTTATGTCACAATCGTTCTACATTGATAAATTGTTTCTATTTGACAAATTTATACTTTTAATTGCAACCTGATTTCTGATAATACTTGACTTCCTCAATCTGTTTTTTTTTGCAGGATAAATAATGCAAAGCCACACATCGCTATACAAGTTGTTATATTGTTTATTGCAGTGCACATTATTTCATATCTTTATGACTGTTTGAGATGTGTGATATCCTTTGTCAGCTTTATGAGATCAGTGTAGGTATTTACGTGATACTTGAAACCTAGGATTTTATTTATGAACAATTATTATTTCCTTAACCATTGCAGTGCATATTCTTTCGTGGTCCATGTTTTATTATATTTAATAATTTCAGACAAGTATATCAGACAAGTGTATAGTGGGTTTATAATTCTTAAAAATGGATAACGAAGAAATCTAAAACTATGTGTTAGATTGCCATTCGGAGTTCTCCATGAGTGATGAAGAAGACTACATTCCAGAAGATTTGGAGAGTTCAGATCAATCAGAAGACGGACATAATGAAATTAGCAATTCTGGATTGGACGAACATTCCTCCTCCGATATAAATTTTCTGAATTTCTCACCAATATGGGAAACTGCAATAAACTTCCAACCAGATGTACACAATTTCAACCAACAATCTGGTTTACGAGATTGTGAACTCAATTTGGAGAGTAATGAAAGTAATTTTTTTGAGCTTTTCCTAAATTCGAATGTCGTGGGTTGCATTACAACCGAAACCAACAGATATTTTTCTACTGTAAAGTCACAAAAAGTATTTGCTCCAAATTCAAGTTTACACAAATGGAAAGTTGTTGATGTAGATGAAATGTACGTGTTCATTGCCTTTACTATGCTTATGGCAAGAAGCAAAAAGGGGAAAATTCGTCAATATTGGACACTGGACAAGCTGATTTCATCACCAATATTTGGAGAAACCATGTCTAGAGATCGTTATTTATCAATCTTAAGCATGCTCCATTTTTCGGATAACGAAAAACAAAAAAAAGGCGATACGTCCTTCAAAATAAGAGATTTTGTGGATATGGTGTGCGGCCAATTTAAAAAATACTTTTATCTGTACGAAAATTTGTGCATCGATGAATCGCTGGTACTATTCAAAGGTAGATTGTCAATCAAGCAATATCTTCCAGCAAAAAGACATAGATTTGGCGTAAAACTATTTGTTTTGTGTGATTGCAAAACCGGTTTTGTGTTACAATTTCTAATTTATTGTGGCGCTAAAACGGACATTGACATACCAAATATGGATGAAGGCATATCGAAGCAATTGTTGGTTTCTGGAAAAGTTGTGGTTTCGTTATTAGCTGACTATTTAGGAAAGGGACACACAGTATACACGGACAACTGGTATACGAGCCCTTTTTTATTTAGTTATTTACACAATAAAAAGACTAATGCGTGTGGCACCGTTAAAAAGACGCGAAAATGTTTACCACCATTTGGAGATGTAAAAAAAGGAGATATGGAAAGGAAGAAATCTGGGCGCCTAGTTGCAATAAAATGGCATGATAAGAGGGATGTTCATATGCTCACTACATCAGACAATGATTCAATGGTAGAAACAGGAAAAGTGAATTGGAAAACAAAGGATCCAGTAATGAAACCCAATTGTGTTGTAAATTATAATAAGAATATGGGTGGCGTGGATAGGTCGGACATGTTAATAACATTGGTGCAATGTGTTCATAAAACCGTTAAGTGGTATAAAAAAATTGCGTTTCGGACAATCGATGTAGTTTTAATAAATGCCCACGCGATGTATAAATACACAACTAAAAAAGAAGTAAGCCTAACAGATTTTCATTTAGAAGTCATTAGGCAACTCATTCAAAAAAATCACATTCCCGCCTCAACAAAAAGAGTTAATCGAGTTGGTGAATATCCGCTAAGACTAACTGCCAGACATTTTCTGTCGGATGTTCCACAGTCTGCAAATTCGAAGAGAAAAACAGTTTACCGGGAGTGTTATGTTTGCAAACACTCAACGCGAAATCCAAAGCGTCGAGTTCAGACACGCTATTGGTGTTCGCACTGTGAAGTTGCCTTGTGCCCCACTACCTGTTTTAAAATATATCATACTGTACAGAAGTTTTAATGATTAAAAGTGTCCGCCGCGCTTAACAATCTTATGGTGACCCTATCTAATATGGACATGGCGTTATGTAAGTGTATGTGTGATAGCCGGGGGGGGGGGGGGGGAAAAAACGACTGTGTAGTAAGAAATCAATAATTGTAATCATTATGTAAATAAACCTCCAGATAAATCTTGATAACATGATTGCCAAAAGTACATTATTTATGTGAAAAGAAATAATTCTTCGATATTACAATAAATAAAAAGACTGTGAGTGATTATAATTCGGGTGGCGGCATTTTTAAGGTAAATTTTCGTTTAAATTTCACATAATCAGAAACTAAAAAGCTGGTATTAGATTTAAGTATATAATAATTCAACATTTAAGAATGCATTAAGACAATGTTATAACTGAAAACCTAGTTTGTGCAGCTGCATAATTTTTTAAACAAAGACACAAAATTTCTGAAATTCATGCCGTTCCAGGCATCCAATTCATTAAAATCCTTCTCGGTGCCTAAGGGTTAAAGACTAACACGAAAAAATGTTTCTCGCCATTTGTGGAGGAAAAAATGAATTAACAAATCTTTTACTGAATAAAATTATTACCTAGCATAATGAACATTTATGAACCTATTCCTTGTATCGTTATATCAATTGACTATTCCATATTACTACCTAATACGCCGTAGGGTTTCAATTGTGTATATATTGCCAAATAATTATAAAATTTTGACACAAGTTCTGCAACAGTTTGAATAGAACACACCGACAACCTATTTTTAATGCTCTATTGAGTGATGCACGCATTGTGTTATCTGTCTACAGAATCATAATAATAATGTTTTTGTAAAGCCAGGTTCACATGCTTGAGGATAGTGATTCTACATGCTTAATGGACTATACGCTTTCAGTTAGTGCTATTCTGTAGACCTGTCCGCTCAATGGACTACCCCCCTCCAACTGGTACTATTCTATAGATCTTCGTTTACAATGCCGGCCATTTCAAAGCAATCTATCCCATCACGTACTACGTTTTGACAGTGTATGTGTTTTAATGAAATTTCATGGATTACATATGCGACAGAAGCATATATAAGGTTAATACCCTCCTGCTGGTACTGTTGTATGTACTTGTAAGCTGAATGAAGTATTACCCTCCAGTTGGTGCTGTTCTGTGGATCAGCAATATGGAGAATCATATATCTTTACCTGTATTGCGATGGTCTTCTGTAAGGTGTCGATGGCGCACTGTGCGGGCGGCTTGTCGTCCTGCGGCGCGGTGGTGAGTTCATCTCCGAGCAGCGCGCGCACGCACTCTTGCGCACAGTCGCAGATGGCGGGCAGGTCGTAGCCGCCCTCTAGGGCTAGGACCACCTGGACATAAATAGAAGATGTAAGTTTATCTAATGATCGTACATTCATATTATACTGAGGATTAGGATGGCGGAATAATAGTCAAATTACTGTAATCGACACAATAAATTATCTCGAGTTACAAGTGATGAAAAAGAGGACATAGGATAATCGTTCAGTCTTGTAAAGTCCTTTCTTCTCGCACTCTCCCTGTCTCTCTCTCTTTTATACCAGACCTCAGTTGCAAATAAAAAAACTCAAATGTGAAAATTAAACCAGAAGTTCAAATGTGCAGAGCTAGTGGAATTATGTCTGACCAATATTTAGGAATATTTTGAGGTGAAAAGGATGGGGAGACGAGAAAGAGAAAGGATAGAGACAAAGATGTGTGAAATTTGCTGGGCAGCCTACTGGCCGTCACCTCGATGCCAGCAGAGTTGGCGAAGTTTCCAAGATTGCTGACATACCCGCAGAGTTCAACAGAAGACAATCGACACATGAGTTGACCAAATGTAGTAGGCCCTCAAAACCATATAATATGTAAAAAACGATTTGCACAAACCTTTCCATTGGCGACTTGCAGAAGCTCCTTGGTCATCTGGCCGAAGCAGGCAGGAGACACCTTGTAGCCCCCGAGGGGAGGGGGATGCCCCACCGCGGCGTCAAAGCCACAGGACACTAGGATTATTGACGGGTCAAATTCCTGGAACAAAAAGATATAAATATTTATTCTTTTCTGCGAAATACATGTTGTTATTTTAGGAACCAATTACGAATTCATCTTTGCGCAACCTGAAAAATTCCAAGAGAGGCAATAAACCTCTTAGTAAATTACACTTACTACACATTGTGGCATTATTATGGGATTTCGTTAAATTTTCTTTAAAAAGCTTCAAACTTCATGTCATATTATTGCCTATGGATTTCCGATAACCCTGGGGCAATGGCTAATATTGTCTTATATACGTGTTAGAAATAGGCAAATGCTTTACTTTTCACTTAGTTGAGTGATTAGTTAAGTTAATCTATTAAAAAGTTAGGATCAACGGCCGATATATACAAATAAATACATATGTTATTCACTCATCATGCAGTGATCGGCTATAAGATAACTAGTTTTGCGAGAATTGCGGTTGAAAACAAACCTAACACACCATTGAGTTATGAGGCTATATTATGCATTCGGAACAGAATTAGGTACTAATATCTTTGTACAACTTTTCCTGAAGATTGGAAATAAACTAATTTGTCTTTACCGATGTAGAATTATTACTGCCACCACCGAATGGTTTTTCAGGGAGAAATTGAAAATCCATTGGCGCAAAGATATATTTTATATTGGAAGGGTATCGAAGGAATTAACTGATTAGAAATATCTGTGTTTTAAACGAACCTTGGCAATTGGCATGACGATTGTTCGGAATGCTGCCATGTACTCGGCATCGCCCAGGGGTGGGTTCAGGCCTCCGGACCAGGCAATGTTCACGTTGTAGCCAACACCCAGACCACTTCCACACTGAAAAACAATCATAACAATGTTACCATCCAACAGATAATCATAAGAAACAAATCATATTACATAATATACAGAGTTATTCAAAATAATAGCCTCAATTTCGCACGTTCTCCTCTGATACACATGGTCGGCTTGGGCTATTTCCTTTACGTAGACATCTGGTTTGCTCAAATTTGTGATACCAACGATAAATGATCTTTCTAGTTGGAGATTCAGTGTTAAAATGGAGACGAAAGGTATGCTACACTACAGTGGCCGACTCAGTTTTACAGAACTCACAAACACAGAAAACCTTGTAGAAGCAATCTAGCAGAGGGATTCGAAACTTTCGGACCTCCTCTTTAAATTGCTTTGTAAATTATTCACATATAAAGTATAATTCAGGAAATATAGAAGTGCAAAATTGAGTTCATCATTTTGAATAACCCTGTATATGTATGCCCAAACGGTTTTTACATATTATAGCAATGCAATTAAAATACAGTAAGTAATATCCTCATTCGAACATTAACCCTTTCAGAATGGCATGATACAATAGTGTATTCAGGACAAAACATGTTCAAAGGTATGACATAGCCCCGGAGCTCACGATCGTGCGGTTATATTTTGTAAAGGAAGATGGAAGTGGAGTCCCACAGAAAGTCAAAGGTAGTGGTTTCTAAACTTTTTCGATTTGCGGCGCCTTTGCTAAAACCAGATTTTCTAAAGACTTCCCTGTGTTAATTTTTGCAGGTAAAATAGATAAATAAATCAGATTTTAGATAAGAAAAAACTTTAATGCCACTAACAGTTAAGTGAATTAAATGTAAATGAGCTGATTCAACTAATAACATCACATACAATTATTATAGCTTGTTGATTGCCGCACTTTTTCTCAAATTGTGGAATTAAACTGGACTAATAATTAGATTATAGAATATAGACACAAGGAAATAGAAATAAGAAGATGAAAAAAATGGAAATAATTTGCGGCAACCCTGGGAGGAAGCTGCTGCTCCCCGGGGCGTCACACCACACATTTTGGGAACCACTGCTCTAATTATAGAAAACACAAGATTTAAAAGAAAAACATGTCAGGAGTAAAAGGGCGAAATGAGTGATGAAATGGGTAGTAAATTTTAATATTATTTTTTTAAGATTGATTGATTAGATATGATATTACAGCCATCTTGAATCGGCAGTCCATGTAGTTAAATACATCAGCTATCGCTGCCTATGTATTACTGACTGCATGTAATCTAAGTATGAGTGTGTATCTATTTACATGACTCACTCTAGACATTACTGTTACATTTAGAATAAATTAGAATTGTATGCACATTGCAGCTGTATAATGGAAAAATACAAGGGTGACATACCTCGGTGGGACCCCCGGTTCCGGGGAAAAAGTTCCCGTCGTCGTGTCGGTGGATAGAGAGGTACAGCACGCGAGGGTCATCATAGAAGATCTGCTGGGTTCCGTTCCCATGGTGGACATCCTAAATGAAAGATAAGCATTAACATCATTTTTACTTTTCTTTACAATTATTTACATAGTCAAATTCTCAACATTTTTTTTTTTTAATTGTGATGAGAGAGTGGTGTTAATTAATTTTGGAGCATTTTATTTAATTGGGAGCAGTATTCATGGCTTCTTGTTTCTCTTTATTCCCAACAGTTTCTGTTCCTTTCCAGAAAGTAAGAATAGATATCGGTCATGTAACTTGCTCTGACCTGATAAATCCTCTATCAGTCTTAAGTTTGTATATTACTTTTTGAAGGCTTTAACCTTTCCATTGCCAACGGGGTATCCAAAATCTCTGAAATTGCTTTCCTCCATCTATCAGATCAAATAAAAGCTATTAACATAACCTTATAATGGTAACATGGTGGGGTATCTCAGTAACCCCTCGCTTGTTTGGGATTTTTTACATGGATTTTTTTGCAGAAAGATGATTAATTAATTAATTACTCTATTAATCTAAATGATACATGATGAAATTACCCAGTCGACAATGAGGATTCTCTTGACATCGAGTCTCTGCTGCAGCAATTTAGCCGCTATGGCGATGGAGTTGAAGAAGCAGAATCCCATGGCTTGGTTGGTTTCCGCGTGATGGCCGGGAGGTCGTACAACCGCAAATCCATTCTGGAAATGAAAGTTGATAATATTAAATTAAGTGAAGTAACAAAACCAAATGGATTAGGAAAACTATTCATGTTAACCGAATAACAAAACCATTAGTGTTAATAAAATCACAAAACCATTGGTGTAAATAGAGTAGCAAAATAATTAGAATACAGTCCGTCAAGAAAGCGTAGAAATGAAATAAAATGGAACAATTTTTTTTCATTACTATGGCAAGACCGATTTCAGAACAAATTATAGTAGATTCATATGTGAGGTTATGATTGACTTCCAAACGTAACAGAATGACATTGGACAGGAAAAATGGCATAACTCAATTTTTTTAATGTTTTTATTTTGTAAATTTGCTAAAAGTGTGCGTTTCTTCCATACAGTTTTTATGTTGATTTGATAGTATGTGTTAAAAAATAGCAATAAGGAAGAATAAACCATTTTTTAAAGAAAAATAATAATAATTACTATTAAAAATTTAAAAACTAAAAAACAAAAAAAAAACATGTTCAAATATTAAATTTTCTTAGAATATGAGTAGAATTTAATTTCGGGAAGTACCACTAAATCCTGAATTCTTTGATGCGAAAAATATTCACTTGGACCATAGTGCATTCTTTTTCTTTTGAACCATTTTAGTTTTGCCATTTAAACGATTGCAGCGCTCTTAATTTTTTTTCTATTTCTTGTCGAACTGCAAAAGGAATGACAAAATCATTGATGTTAATAGAATAACAAAACCATTGATGCAAATGGAATGACAAAACTGGAGAAGGACCACCCAAAAAACCACAACAAACACAACAGTCAAAAGATCTAAATTTTGATCCTCACCTTGATGTCGCCCATGAAAGTCTTGAAAGCCAGGTCGACGACGCAGCCGGTGGCCATGCGGGCGGCGGGCGCCGTATGCAGCTCATTCCACGTGGTGTCTGAATCCACGCCAACGCCGCCACATGGCAGCCGCACGAAGCTCTTCATGGGTAGCGCCGACAGCTTAGACATGTCCAGCTTTTGGCGGTTTAGGGGGTTGGTGCCTGGAATTGTGAATTGGATAGTTTAAAGTTCTAGATAACAAATGTATAGGGTTAAAGCATCTGCATATCTTTAATATTAACTCCATACAAGATGATAAGAATTTGAGTAAATAAATAAAATAGAAACAGATCTGTGGCCCTATCGGAAAGCGGATAAGTCACACACAACGTATATGTACATTTGTATGACAGACGAGGGGGGTTTTAATCGGATTTTAGTTACATTTGCAGAGGACAAAAATTTAATAAATAGAAAGATTCAGAAAATGAATAGTATTACCAAAGAGCAGTGTGTGTGCCTCTTGGTGGCAAGTCTGCAGCTCCTCCAGGGTGGCCTTGCGCGACCTCAGGCGCTCGCAGCGAGCTACCAGCCCCGTCTCCAGGAGCCGCGCCCACACACTCTGCAGTCGGCCCCCGTGTTCCGGGTGCACCGCATTGTCTCCACACACGCAGGCGTGCTTCAGCATCAGGTTATCGTAGGCCAGGCCCGTCGTAGGCGCAGAGCGAGATATGGTCAGGTTGACACCAGTCTCCATCGGAGACGTGGGGCTCGATGGAGCCTGCGATAGCTGCGGCGGCCCGAGATGCACGAGAGGAGAACTCAAAGCTCGGCATAACGGTCGTCCTCGCATCGCCGCTTCGTCACTGGCTGCGTGCAATGTATGACGCATTATCATGCTCCTTTGCTGCTGCATGAACGTTGGCTGCTCCACCTCGTCTTCTTCGTTAGCCGCTTTCGCCTTCTTATCCGTGAGATCGATGACTTCGGCCGTTTCTTCTCGCTCGTCGAGCTGGGACGCCTCGCGCGCACCCGCTCTTGTCAGGACGGTCTGTCGGATCTGCTGCTTGAGATAGTAGTGGTGTCCGGGGGTAAGGTCTTGCGGCTGGGAGGTGCCCACAAGCATGGGGTGCCCCAGCGGGAGAGGGGCGGACTGGGTCCGACCCAAGGGGCGCTTGTTGAGGCGGGCATGAGCCACTTGGATGTCTGTGATGGGCTGAGAGGGCTGCGGGGGCATGGGTTGGTGGGGGGGAGGCTTGTGGTAGGGCTCCGCGGGCAGCATGGGGTAGTAGGGGAGCGAGGGGGGCAGCATGCCCTCTGTCAAGGGGACCCCCAGGCGGGCTGTGAAGGCAGCGCGAACCTCCGCCTCTGATACTGTCGCCAGCATGCTTGGCTCCTACAAATTCGGTTTAAAACAAATTATTAATCATCATTATAATTATGGTCTGGATTTAATTATTGTTTTCACATTGAAATAATGGTACAATGTACATTATAATGATGCAATCCGGGCCCGGGCTATAATTTAATATCAAACAGACCTGAAAACAGTTCAATCATTATTATCCGAGAGATTTCAAACAGAAAGCGCGGTACTAATTTCATGATGTCAGAGAGGTTTTGCTGTTTCAGAGAGAAACAAGCAAATTGACTGACTTCATGAGCTGTTTTTTTATATTAAAACTTTGCGAGCATCATTTACCCATCAAAATACCTTCCTTACCGTGGTGGGAACGTGTGGCCTGCCCAGTGAGATGTTGGGCAGTGACGGCGAGCTGAAAAGCTGCAGGTCCTGGGCACCTGCAGCGCGGCCTGGGCGTCCCTCCGAGCTGTCTGGCTCCCCCTCCTCGCGGATGGCCGCCCCCGGGCTGTTGGGGCCCGAGTCCGGGTTGCTGCTGCCTGACGTGCCGCAGTCTGCAACACGGAAACACGTTGAGAATTTGTGAATTGCGGTAAGATTAAGCTAAGACGGCTTTAAGAAAAATGGATGAGGTAATATAATGTGATAAAAAATGTTAATTTATGGAAAATCAACAGTTTACTATCATAAATTTATAGGACGGTATTATCCATCTTTATTTTTCTTGAAGAATTCACAGCTTTATAGTTTCTATGCACTGCACTCCCTGCATTTTAACACACTTTGGATCATGTAAAAGCTTTATATTGTTTGACGGTAATAAGTAGTTGCGCTGAAAGATGTCATCTGCCCTGATAATAATAATATTTTTTTATTTAATTTCTTATACATTACCAATATATTATACATGTGAGAAATTACATGTACCTACTTAATATTTGTAAGACAAAAAGATTTGCCAACTTTCGCGTACAAAGAAAAAGAAAAATTTAAAAAAAAAAAAAATCAGGCAGTGGTGAAGATCGCGTCAATGAAGAGAGATTCTTTCAAGAATCTACAGGATTGTATTTTGAATCTCTCCTCACTGATGCAAAATATGTCGATATCCCGTGAGATTTTATTCAGGAGCAATATACTCCTCCCCACCGGGAGAAATGAACATTGCAAGGCTGTCTGAAAAGTTAACTCAAGAAGGAAAAATCATGAAAAGGTTTTTCATATTTAACATGCACCGAGACAGAGAGATGAAAATTTAAACAATTTAATCTCTTCTGTTTATGTGAACGAAACCGTCAGTTAAAATAAATTTTATAGCAAAAGAAAAAGTGGGCAGAAATTGGAAATTCATGGTCAAATGTAACAATTTTCATATTGATATTTCATTGTGGTTTCTGATACTAATTTATCGGAGCACAGATTATAAAATCGGTAAGAAGTAGGAAATCATATGTTTTATAAAATACATACAGAAAGTAACATTTTAAGAATACATAATTCAAATATTATGTTGAAGTGAAAGTGAAAATGTGGTTGATTTAACAAGTTCTTTATTTTGTCATATGTAATTGGTTCACTTTGTTTTAAGCGGTATAGAATTTCATTACACCTTTGTCAAAATTTACTTATTCGGTAACCAGTTTATTATATTTAGGCAACATGTTCCGCCATTAGTCTTCAAATTAAAAAAAGTTGAATTAAATAGAATTTTACTCCAGCGTTAAAATGTAAATGTCCTCTGTTGGTTTCAAGGTAAATAAGATAAATCTGTACAAAGATTGTGATGTTTATAATATATAAAGTCAGATTAATTAGTTTAAAAAGAGGTTAGTCATCTAATTCAAACATGCAAACAAAAAAGGTATAAAAACATCATATGGGTTAACCAAAAACAGGTTTACAAATCACTCATGTTATTTTTATTTTACAACATGCTTTTTAAATCATACAAATTAGGATCGATTGTACAAGTTGTATTCCTCAAAATTCCAAACAACAAAAAAACTGTAACAGAATTTTGGGGAAAGCCATATTTGGTTGAAGGAGAAGAATGATTCATTCAAATCACAAGAAAAATATTAACAATTTTTAAGAAAATATATTATGTTTTTGATGTATTATGTACATGTAGTGATTGATTGTGGAATGAAATGATTTGAACAAGAGTTTGATGGAGAAAACAAAGCGATAACGTCAAACGGAAAAGTGATATTATTTTGAATTGCGAGGGCGATTTTATGAAGGAACAAAACAGTGACAAACCAAAAGCAAAATTATGAATAGAATGTGTTTTTATTGACGTTAGAATTAATTTCTATAATCATTAATTTGGGTACCAGTATTTTGGATCACACACCTTTTAGAAAAGGTTACCTATTATAACGTGATTAACCTCTCGTGTGTTAGGCGCAAATGACATTCTATACACCGTACGCTTCCTGGCTTTAATTCCATAATAACTCACTTGTGTTTTACAAAACAATTTTTTGGAAATTGTTTCATCTTTTCAGATAACGTATCTATCTATTTACCAGAAATTTATGTTTATAGTATAAGTGGTTTTCCCAGAATAGCTACTAATATTCAGAGAAATGTTTTTTCCTTTCCTTAATGTAACATAAACAGTTCAACAAAGAAATATGATAATATATATATTTAATTGTATGGATACGCTGGCATTTGACGGTATTTAATGTGGATGCGTATTATGACACGTTGGAATTCCACAAGTTAAGGTGTTGAATCACCTTAAGTCCTCAAGTCAGCGCCCTTGAGGTGATTTTTCACAAAAACGGCACTATACAAAACATCCAATTATAATTATTATTTATTATATGTTTGCGTGTAAACTACCTGACGTTTAGGCATGAGCCTAAGATGATGAGAGAATGTTTAAAATACAAATTATTATTGACACAGATGACAAGTATGTTGTATAATGAGTTGACACTTTATTTTAATTTACGGTTATTTATTCTAAATCTGACATATGAGGGATAAATCATCATTCAAGGCACCTATGTTTGAAAAGCATTGTTATTTATTCACTAAAAATAACTTTTTTTTTAAAACACGTTGATTCTAGTTACGTAAACAAAATTGACATACGGAAGATTTAGATTTATTTGTCAAACAAAGTACCGATCATAGATAATATTTATTTGTTTATTTTGGTGGAAAAAGATGTGTTCTACTACCAATGCTAATAGTTGTTCTACTACCAATAATAATTGACATTTTAGTGAAGTATCAATATGAAATTTAAACTCTAATACTCATGCCATATTATCATGGGTAAAAAATAATAAAATTACCAAAATACGATATGTACTCATTAAAATACTGCATGTCTTGATATTTGCCGAGTGATCACATTATAATCACATGATTGAAGTGTGTATTGTTAAAATGTTGCAAGTAATATTATAAGTAGTGTACTCATGTGTGGCTTCCACTTAAGCTATATAATGACATGATTTGCACGAGTATGTTTAAAATATAGTTTTGTCTCGTTATAGTTTCTTTCATAGCAGATTGGTGACATTACAAGCATGAGATTCAAGTGTGAATGATTGAAATGTTGTGTGACACATTTGTGGTGTACTAATTGGTGGCTTACATTGCAGCAGTGTATAACAAAATATAGTATATCTTGTTGCTATGCATTCATTTGTGGGTTACATTGCAGTGGTAACGTGATGACAACATGATTCATAAGTGTAAGATCAAAATGTTGCTTGTCTTGAAATAGGGTATTATGTTTTAAAGCTTACATATAAACTTACAATGTTTACGTAATGACCACATGACTCGGTATGTGTACAAACAAAATGTTGTTTGTCTAGTAAGTTGCATATCATTGTCAACGGGAAAATACCTCCCATGTATCAAAAATGTTAATTATACAGGAGGAATTAAAAACTGACTTTTGAGGGTTATGGATTTTTTTTAAAACGAAAAAAATATATTCCTTGTAGTTTTAGATGCAACAATGTATGTGGACGAATAAAAACTTGAAGGACAAATATTTTTTTTTGTGATTTTACTAATATTTAACTAATTTTCGTAAAGTCCACTTACTACATAGGGGATATTTTCCAGTTAACGGCGACATGCACAAAATTTTTAAGCTTAGCTTACATTGCAATGGTCATGTAATGATCAAATGATTTGTTTGTTTATGTAGTTTGTCTTGATAGTTGTGTATGATAGATTCATTTGTGGCTTATATTACAGTGGTTGTGTACTGACTATAAATATAGTTGTCTTCTGCATATAGTTTATCTCAATAGGTAGGTATTAATTTGTGGCTTAAATCTCAGTGGTCATGACCAGATGATTTGCATGTGTAAATAACTACTATCTCGATATTTGTGTATTCATTTGTGACTTACATTGCAGTGGTTGTGTATTAACCGTATGGTTGTCTTGTGCATATAGTTTGTCTCAATAGTTAGGTGTTCATGTGTGGTTTATAAAATAAGTGAATACCTGTGACACCTTGCGTATACCGGAGTGAAGTGTCAGCAGGTCACAAGAAACAAGTGTATCAGTGATGATGCACATTATAATAACGATGTGATCCAAATGTGCATGGTAAATATGTCATTAGAGGAGTGGTGGTATTTACATTCGGTATATGGTGTTGAAAACAAGTGTATTGGAGATGATATGTGTCACATTATTATAACGGTGTGCATGATAAATGTGTCATCAGTGGCGACCCTTGTTGGTGGTGGTGGTGTTATGGAGCATGTATGATCAGAAAGATGCGTCCCTGTAGCGGAGTGATGGTGTTATAGAGTGTGAATGATCGAAATGATGTGTCCATGTAGTGGAGTGGTGGTGTTATGGAGCATGTATGATCAGAAAGATGCGTCCAGGTAGCGGAGTGGTGGTGTTATAGAGTGTGAATGATCGAAATGATACGTCCATGTAGTGGAGTGGTGGTATTATAGAGTGAGCATGATCAGAATGATGCGTCCATGTAGCGGAATAGTGGTGTTATAGAGTGTGTATAATCGGAATGATGCGTTCATGTAGCGGAGTGGTGGTGTTATGGTGTGTATGATGCGTCCACGTGGCGGCGTACTCACTTGTGGCGCTGCGTATGGCGGAGTGGTGCGGCAGCTTGCGGTGATGTTTGAGCAGTCGATCCTGGCGGCGCGCCATGGGTGAGGGCCGCCGCTCCGCCACGCGCTGCTTCAGTCGCAGCTTGAGTAGGTTGGGCTCCGACGCTGCGGGGGGGAGGTTAGTCAACCGGGGCATTTACAGCACCGCACTTAGAATAGACCGCCCTACCCCTACTCATACTCACATTCCATCACACTCAACTGCTTTAGTGTCTCACTCAAATCTAGTGCTTTCTCTACAGCTGGCAGTGCACTTCGAATAAACCTTTTTACTGATGCGTACATTTCATAGATAATAGAAACAAAGGTAGATATGGTATGGAAGGGTGCCAAATTTTGCCAAACTACAACCAAACCGTACGAAGGAGACAGTGAAAGTTATGCATTTGGTGTGTTGGTAGAAACAAAGGCGGGTCGCCGCTGTGCATAGATTCGATTTGTAGTAGTATGGGTAAACGATGTTTGCGATACTTTGTTGTGCGCGGTTTCATACTACATATTAATGGTTCATGGTCTATCTCCCTTGTTTCTATTATCTATGGTACAATCTATCATACGTTTAATGTTTTACCATTTCGGTCTAATCTAGTGCTTTCTAAACAGGAGAGTCTTCCTAGAAAACTGTTGTTTTTTTTAACTTTTCTTTGATATTGACTGTTTCAAGCCAAAGAGACAAAACGCCACTTTCAAAAAAAATATACCAATTTAGTATAAAAAAAAACCTAGTGATTACATATTACGCAATTTTAAAAATAAAATTTTGAAGCGTTTCACTGTTTTTGCATTGCTATTATAAATAAACTTAAAATTAAAATTGAGTTCTATAAATAAAACAATAAATACTAGTCACAGTATTATATTAATTTATAATGAAACAAAAACTTTAAAATGGCAAAAGAAAGACCAAATGGGTGTTTCTATAGTGTCGGTTAAGCAGTTCTATTATCATTAAGATGTTTATAGAAAATGCAGAATGAAGACAAAGGCCACATTTTGATTTGTTTTGAAAAACTAAGAAACAAGGTTTTATAAGTAGACTTTCCTATTAACTGTAAAGTGCTTGTCAAAAACATGTAGATGTGGGATACTGAGGATGGCTTGCTAGGTTGCATTGGCAGCTATCAACTGACTGCAATCATACAGTCAGCCATTATCAAAGCTGATTGTATCACATTGACAGCTATCAACTGACTGCAATCATACAGTCAGCCATTATCAAAGCTGATTGTATCACATTATCAGCTATCAGCTGAATGCAATCATACAGTCAGCCATTATCGAAGCTGATTGTATCACATTGGCAGCTATCAACTGACTGCAATCATACAGCCAACCATTATGGAAGCTAATTGTATCACATTGGCAGCTATCAGCTGACTGCAATCATACAGTCAGCCATTATCGAAGCTGATTGGATCACATTGGCAGCTATCAGCTGACTGCAATCATACAGTCAGCCATTATAGAAGCTGATTGTATCACATTGGTAGCTATCAACAGACTGCAATCATACAGTCAGCCATTATCAAAGCTGATTGTATCACATTGGCAGTTATCAGCTAACTGCAATCATACAGTCAGCCATTATGGAAGCTGATTGTATCACATTGGCAGCTATCAGCTGACTGCAATCATACAGTCAGCCATTATAGAAGCTGATTGTATCACATTGGTAGCTATCAACTGACTGCAATCATACAGCCAACCATTATGGAAGCTGATTGTATCACATTGGCAGCTATCAGCTGACTGCAATCATACAGCCAACCATTATGGAAGTTGATTGTATCACAATGTTTTTCTGTTTTCCATAACTTGGCATTATTATTGAAAGTGCTAGCGGTAATTATTTTGTAATCAAAATTATTTGCATAATCATAATAACTGATTTTGATAAAACTAATAATATTATATAATAAGTAGAGATCTGAAAATTTCGCGTTTGTGGTAACGCGAATTAAGTCAAATTAACGCGAATTTTAGGCTAAATTCGCAATTTTTGGGTAAATAATGCGAATTTTCATATTTTAACATGATATTCTGGTAATAAGTAAGTAATATTATGCATTATCAATATTTCAATGTCTACGGTTTTGACAAGCTTGAATATCCATAAAATAGAATGCAGCTCTTCATGAAAAAAAAAAAAAAAAAACAAAAATTGTTGCAAAATTCCAAAAGTGAACATAACACCACTTTTGGTGGTATTTAATACCACTTTTCCCAAAAATATCTTTAATTTCACCTAAAATCGAGCAAATTTCACCAAAAATAACATGAATAACGCGAAATTTTCAGATTCTTAGTAAAATTATAACACCTAAAGAAATATTTGCATAAAACCACTTCCAAACTTTCTATCAGCAATTCAATTTAAAATTCAGATATTTAATTAAAAAAATGTGTCAGGTAAAATTTAAATAAATTTATTGGAGAATCATAATAAAAATTATGTTAAAAATTGAAATTATAGCAAAAAAAAAAACACTATTTTAGTTCAATTTTTAATTATTTTTATTGAGATTTAAAAACCTCATTTTAATATTTAATCATTGTAGAAAATAATATTAACATAACCCAAATGAAATATGAAAACAGAAAAAAATGACATTTATGCCATCTTCATCGATATCATATCTCAAATTCAAGATTTGTCAATTTCGAGTCACAGATGCGACTGAAATCTATTTATTTTGTCATTTTTTTCCGTTTTCATATTTAATTTGGGTAATGTTAATATTATTTTGTACAATGATTAACTATTTTAGTTCTTTATAAATTTTTGGATAAAAATATTAACTGAATTTTATAACGAATACAACTTTCACAATCTTATCTCCACTTCTACATTTTTATTACTACTTTTTGGGGGAAAATACAATTATACTTTAAAGTTGCTTCAGTGAAAAAAAAAACCTGTGTAGCAAATTTGTACGCAATAATAATATATATACCAAATGGGAATGTGTAAGGATTGATCAGTTATCTAAAAACACAAGAACTGACGTACATACAAGTTTTAAACAGTGACACTACGGCAGATAAGTAAATCAATGTTAATATTATTAATCAACTAATTGTTAAATCAACCAGTAAAAGAACACTAATAGAAAGCAAAATTCAAATTCAAACATTCAAATTAGTTTCATCCTACAATTCACACACCACACGAAACAACCGTGTTTCTGGCTGACACAATGTCGTATCTCTCGGGTTAGGTGCAAGCCATTCTTGACTTACCGGTCTTCCTGAGCGGGAAGTCGGAAGAGTCATATTTGCTCAGCACGGGAGGCTGCTGCTGCTGGGGCAGTCTGTAAGGGTGAGAGTTGCTCACTCCGGACGTGATGGATTCTCCTGAAGAGCTCTTAACTACACCCCTGGAAATGATCAAACAATTCATTTTATTCTGTCGGTTTTCCGGAAAGATCCAGGAGCCCATATTTACGAAAAAACGCTTCTGGGGTAACTACTAACATCAGAGAGCCAAACAATAATAAAATTTTAACTTTACAGGAATAAAGAATTATTAAATCAACTGTAGGAAGAGCCTGTGATTACTATTAGCAAAGAATAATTTATAAAAAAAAACATATTTGTGGAAATGAAACATTATCGAATGTGGCCAGGATTTGATAAGACTAATATTTATAAAATAATATATGCTTACCAATTTCTATAAGGAGATCCAGGGACGGTTCCATTAGCTGACGCTGCAGCCTTCTTCATTAGGAACACCTGGCAATAAACATTCTCATTAGTATGTTACATTTTTGGATGCCAGAACGTTCTCTTTGATTACTTTATTACAACAAAGGATCTTACTTAGTCTCCAACGATATTTCAAATTCAAAATCCAATCATTATAAAATAGTCTTCAGACAGAGCTAAGGACGACTCCTAGAGTCCTAAGCCTCACAGCAAAAGGATATTGTATATTTTTGAGAGGAAGATCCTAATAAGAGATTTAGGAGCCATAACAACGGGTGGAGAATGTATAACCACAAGCAATACCAATTGTTTGAAGAGCTATCATTGCTATCAATAACACGATTTATAAAGCTAGGACTCCGCTAGAAGTCTGCAGGATCAAGGATTAAGGTAGGACCGGCAGGAGTAGAGCCGTCTCCTAGAGGCAGCCAGGAATTTCCGAGGATTATAGCACTGATGATAAAGATAAAGACAATTACCCTTTCAAAGCAGTTTCTTGGTAAAAGAAAAACAAAATAAACCCCAAATAAATAATAAAAATTTCTGGGTGAAAAATATCACTTTATCATGAACTCTGGTATTTCAGAGCATTCAAAAAAATTTGCATTGACAGCTGTTTGTTTACCTGCAGCTTCTGCTTCACCTCGGTGGAGGCGACGGCGCTATGGTCGTGTTTGTCTTTCTTGCGCAGGACGTCCAGTCTCTCTCTTTCCCTCTCCCTCCGCTCCCGCGCCTCCCTCGCCACCGCCGCCTGCTGCTGCTGCTGCTGCTGCTCCTCCAGGGCGCGCTGCTGCTCCCAGAACTGGAAACACCACAAGTTGGATTAGGTCAAATAGATTAGCTTCATTAAGGTTAGGTTGAGTGCTAAGAGTCTAATAATAGTTTATGATGATCAGTATCACAAAATAAAAGGCTGCCAGGAAGACTACATCACGGATCGATTGATAAACTCAGAAGTGATGGAAGGCTCAGGCCCAATACAACGAATTTTTAAATAACAAGAAGAAGACCTAAAAACAAGCAATGGGTAGATTAAGGTAAGAGAAGAAGAGGTTACGATTGCTCAAAGTGAATTATTTGAGAAAATATTCATAAGAAGCACCTTAATATTCTTTCTTCCAGAATAGGAGCTTTGAAAAGATTTACCAGGAATAACGGGAAACCAAAAACGTCAATAGGAGGTGCCAAATCTAATCTAATCATACAGTCACCGAAAAACAAGGGAGGATATTGCAAGACAGTGGTAGTTAACACATTAAACACACATGCAAAAATTAATTAGGTATATTAAAAACAATTTTCATTTACCGAAATATTTAGTTTTTAAAACAGAAAGGAGTTTATTGTAGGAAACGGAAAAGAAGCAACACAAATCATAGTCAAGCAAAGCTGATAAAATCGGTTACAAAATACAATAAGGCAAAATAGAAAAATTATGTAGTAAACTGAAAGAAGGTCATTGTATAATTTAATTAGCTGATGAAGAAAGATTACTGGGTATGGATTATTATGGAAATGTAATATCAACTTTGTTAAATAAATAAATACTTAGATAAGGATAAATGGACGATCTTCGGTCAATACAAGATCATGACTTGTTAACACAACATTAATAGAATTGTTATGTAGAATGAAGGTCAAATGGGAGATTTCTAAATAAAGGCACAAAACACAAGAGATTAAAATAGTTTAGAAGAAATTTGGAAGCTAAATAAAAGAGGGGAAATACGTTAAGTCGAGTAAAATCAAAGGGGTGGAAATAGAATAAAAACACAAAAATAAATCGCATAAAGGGAAGTAAGAAAGCTAAGTTCAAGCCAGAGGAGAGCAAAAAAAAAAACAAATTAGGTGTTGAACGATTTGTAAAGGTCAAAAGAGAGATCAAAAGGACGCGAGACAAAACATAAATCAAAATAAAACTAATAAAAGCAAGTAAAAGAGAAAAATGTGCTAAAAAATTTGTAAAGGTCAAAAGAGTAATAATTGAAAAGGGGAATAATTAAAAAGTTTAACATAAATTAATCGGTGCAAATAAATAGAAGGAGGGGAAAACCATAGAAAAATAGAAAGACATAGAATAAAAGGAAAAGTGGGAGATGACGAGGTCTTTGGTTCATACCTTAAGATGCTGCCGGAGTTGGTGTTCATGCTGCTCGGCCAGCTGTTGTTGCTGAGCCTGAAAATGCTGCAGCAGAATTTGCTGCTGCAGCTGCTGCTGCTTCTTCAACTGTGGAAATGGGCAACACTGACAATTGGTGAATGCTGCCATCAAGTTAGGCTGATACAGTTTAATGCATTATACAGGAGTTCAAGAATAACGTGGATTGGGACCACGACATTTCAATATTCTGCGAGTAAGTGATCGGGTGCAATCGAGGGTTATGTCTAAAATAATGGTTACAATAATTATTCAGAAACCATAGATAGCACGAGTTTAATAATTCTTTTTAAAATAACTTCTTTCAAGGCAAGACAATATCGAATTAATTGAATCGGTGAATTTGACTGCACCGCGGTGTGCGTTACAGTATATTATTAAGACATCAGAATTTCCCAAAATAATTTGTTTTCTACAAAAATGTATTTCAAATTCGAGTTAAAAGTTTTGAATTATATTATAATTGCGTGAGTACCATCCATTTGGGTAAGTTAATCAAAAACGTAAAAGATAAAACAAGAGCTCTATTTTCTAAGAGATAAATAAAACAAGAGACAATTTTCCATATATTGAGAGTAAGAGAAATGAGAAAAAAAAACCTTCTTTAAATAAAATTTAACAAACGGATCACTTTGGCCTCTAAATTATTAATATCGTGAAAGATATCAGGATAAAAAAAATAATATACATCCAATGCATTATTTATTTGAAGATGATAGTTACTAAAAGGCTTAAAATTGAAAATACGTAAGTTTTGTTTGAAAAATGCAAGAATGCTGTTTACATTCTCTGTAGTTTATTGTTATGTTATGATTGCAAAATTATTTGAATGAAACACTAGAACGAAACTCTCAAAATCTAATGAGAACGGTATGATAATCTGTCTCTCTATGAATTTTTTTTTATTTTATTTTTTTATTTTTTTTATTTTTTTATTTTTTTATTTTTTTTTTTTATTTTTTTTATTTTTTTTTTTTTTTTGTATAATATTAATTATATACAGTGGGAACTTATACCCGCTAAGCCACTGCAAGTAGCTTGTCAGCAGGAGTTTATTTCAACAATATAATATAATACAACAATAAATTACAATCATCATACAAATGTAGGGCAAAAATTATTATATTTAGGCGCATGCATCTTGTGCTGTACATAAGTTGAGAAAAAAAAAATTAAAGAGAAAAAATAATGGTAAAAGCATTACAGATTTGTTATTGAGATATCAATTCGATCTATTCGAAGATCGAAAGATTCGAAGATAGCAACAGCAGATGGATACATCGATTTGACTAGTGCCGAAATGGAGCAATGATCTAGTTAGCCGGTTTGGTAGCAGCGTGCAACAATCTCCTGCGCCGCAGTTGATATTTTGGCGGGAACATTCGGAACAAATGAATAAGTAACGACGGAAAATTTGGCAGCCCCGACTCCGGCCATATGCACGGCCGCGTTATTTCTGCCTCCGGGATTATATGATAAACTGTACGACTTGTAGACGGAATTAGATGCGGCACTTGTAAACAAAACTAGCTCGGATACACTAGCTATTCCGTATTTCATACTCTACACTTCTTGCAGGAACACCAAACAAACATTCGCCAGATATTTGCAATACTCGATATAAAAATTCGTTCCAACCCAAATTTCAGAAAAACATTTGATCAAATTCAACAGGCAATCGTTACAGATTTAAGGTTTTTCGAGAAATATTAAAACATCTCAAATATAGTCGTCCATTATCCATGAATTAGGGGGCACATATTGAAATAAATTGGACGGTACCTGAAGTATTGAAAGTAAGGATATTGATGGTACAATTCCCACCGCAACGCAACATATTCTGAAATGAGCATGATATTAGCATCGGAGAAGTGAAATGGGGCAAGGATGAAATTGCTTCGCATTTGTTTTGCAAATTGGGAAAAAGTTTAACCCCAAATTACAAAATGTTTTATCTATCTGAAATAAATTAAATAACTAAATCTGCCACATCACACAATAAAACCAACAGAAAAACCCGTTCGGAAGTAAGAAATCTGATAGATCAAAGCATTTATTTCTTAATAGGCTCATGAAACGATGTGTAAAAAATTGCTCGACCTCAATTTAGGCAAATATGTAGCAACATAATATTATTGGAGGCTATAACAATTCCTGGTATTATTTGAACATTTACAAAACACGATGGATTTTTGAGTGCTGTTGTTATGGAATTTTCGATTTCGGTTGTTTATATTGATAGCTGGTGTTAAAATTGTACGAATCGAATAAACTCAGCGTAAAGAAGAGAATGTATAAAATGTCCGGATAGAACCAATTTTAAAGAAAAACACAATACTTTCCGTCATGTCCGATGATAACAGCCAAGCTCTACCAGAAGGCGAATGGGAAAACACGGAATAATACCGTGGTGCATTGTTAGCAGTACTGTATATATGCATAACATTACAACCAACCAAAGTATTACATAAACGCTCTAATCACTGTAATGAAACGGCCGAGAATAGACATGTTATTAAGACAGGTGGCCCAATGCTCTGGCGTTAACTACCGCTTTAATGAGCGACAGGATCGCTGAACTGTAACTCCTAGAAGTGTGATCTACTCGTATGCATAGCATCGATATCCTCGGAAATCACCCATACGTCGCTATACAACAACGGTTAGGTTACATTTTGCAATTTATCAATTGTTAGTTTTTTTAAAGCACTCGCTTGAAACGCTCCGTGACGTAAATATTGTTTAAAGTATTAATATAGCTAATCATTGAAGAAGATACTATTAACATATCCTAAATGAAACACGAAACCGACAAAACTACAGAAAATAAAAAGGTGTCAGTCGCATCTGGGACTCGAACCCAGGACCTTTGTCTTACCGGGACAACCGCTTTACTGACTAAGCTAATGAGACCAGTTGACATTGAACTGGAATCATTAGCTTAGTCGGTCCCCGACACGAATATGGCGAGGTGAATAAGATAATGAAGAAGGAATATCACCTTAATAATGAGAGATTGAGGTCACTTCGGGAACAGCAGACGCGCCCACAACGCACTTCTACCGGTGAATCTCTTCGGTGGACAGGATAAACACACAACTCGGTGCATATATTTATTGAGACTATTAATAGGCCGGCTTGACCTTTGCAGACAGTTGGAGAG